>JACGAQ010000522.1:0-123074 GCA_014119065.1 Orius insidiosus | reverse complement strand
GGCCTGCCTGCAAAGTTTTACGATAAAGATTATTTTAGGGTCGTTTTCGGGTCGGATTTTCAAAAACGAGTTCGATAGAAAATTATTACCGGAAGAAAAAGACCTTGACAGAAGATTCTCCCACCCATCAAATCTTTCCGACAATTTAAGATAATCGAGGTGCAAAAATTATGGTAATTTTAATCCTAATTTTACTGGTTTTTTATGGACAAATCACCAAGCCTAAAAAATCATTTTCCGAAATAAAATCTTACTTTTGGAAACAAAATTTCAACTGTTTTTTTTTCTCACTGTTTTTTCTTGAGATTTCTTTGAAGAGCGGGAAGGCCAAAAAACGTCCTCAGCTCCTCAGTTTTCCCTAGAATTATTGTTTTAACTTCCTTAAGAAGTTATTGCGATACCCTCCACGTCGGTTTTTTTTCAAATCAAATCGATATTGATCTTTACCGATCCCACATTGTCTGTGTGCCGGCCGGCCGTCCGTAGCATTTTTCCAGAACACTTTCACGGCCACAGTTTTCAAACCGATTTTCACCCAATTTTCTTTAGTCGGTGGGCATTTTTGAATTTCGAAAAAATGGCGGAGATATGTCAGTTTGAAATTTTAAAAAATTTCGTTGGTCCGATTTTCACCAAATTTTCACCAATTACTCCTTATATTTTTTAAGAATATCATTTTTTAAAAATTATTATTTTTAGTAGGGAGAAACTTCATACGTCCACGCCTTACGAGAGGGACCTCTCTTGGGCAAAAATCCCATTATTTCTACCTTGATACTTAAAAAAATTTTCAGGAAAAAAAAATTGGAAATTTTTTGAAAAAAAAACCTAGAAAATTTTTGAGAAAAAAATTAGAACAAAAAACCAAAAACTTCCCCTCAGTTATACTTCCCCCCCTTATATCCCCCCTACGTTATACTTCCCCTCCTATATTTTTTACTTCTCTTTAAGGAAGTTTTCGTTGGAAGCTCTTCAAACTAGTACTTATCTTACGGCTACCTCTACTAATTAAATTTTTTATATAAATTAAACCGTTTAAATAAATAGTTTTCATAGAAAAAAAATAGAACGGCTGTAACTCACAATTTTTTATTTCTTCGGCTTTTAAAAGAACAGTTAAACGGGGTGGTAAAATGTTAAACCCGCAATCCTCACGTGATATGCTTTCGTTTTTTAAAATTAATAATTTGTTTATTTAAAAAAATTTGTTTATTTCTTTACTGGAAGTATTGTTTATTTTTCCATTGTCTATTGTTAATAATGAATCAAGTACATAAATAAAATGAGTAGTTTTTAATGGTTTGGTGTGACCGGAGGCTCGAAGCTTTCAATTAGACCACTTTTATAACGAGTAATAACGAAGTAGCCGGAGTTTGTTATATAGCACGCGTTCACATAAATCAACATCGTCGGGGTTAATTTAAATACGTGGAGGTAAAAAGGTTGACCGATTAAAAAAAAGGGATTCAATTATCTGGAAATTATGTCCGGCGTGTTTTTTTAAGCCGGTACAGACACCTTTGCCCAATTAGGGAAGTGCGTTGAAGTTACCTGATGCCACTTAAATTTTATTGGTGAGAGATGTAAAATTTTTGATATCGAATAAAATGTGATAAAATGATGAGACGTACCGATCATAGCGAGGGACTAGTGTCAGTTTTCCGAAAATGTCTCCGAGGGAGACGTAGAGGGATTCCTCGCCGTCGGAAAATTTTTTACGTGCGGTCTGAGCCTCACCGGCGGAGGGCGAGAGATAGGCGAGGACTATTTGGATGACGACAGACACGACGATTTTCATGGTATCATGACCGGGGGTTGGTTGTTCTGTCCCTTCCCTTCTTCGCGGACGAAGGCTTCAAGCTCAACTGAACGATTCCGAGACGGAGAGCGCGGCTTGAGTCTTTTCCGCTTTGGGAGGGGAGACGGGGACCCAGGGACGATTCATCCCCTCGTCTCCCCTTAAAATTTACCGTGCGCCAAATTTATTTCCAGTTCATTTTTCTACAACTTCCTTACTTTTCTCTCTCAATTAAAAAAATAACATTTAATAAGAAATAAATTTATTTCTTAGAAATTAAACCCGCCCGCAACTTTTTTTTAAATAATCAGTTCAAGCAGTTTTACGCTTTCCGCGACGTCTTCGATGTTTCGAGACTCCTGGAGTATTCATCGTTCTCGGAAGGATGCCTTTTTCGATAAGCTCTTCCGGCGTAAGAGTCACCGGAATATCATCTTTATTCCAATCTTTCAGACCTATCGGCAAAGTAGTATTTTCTTCAAAAGATCCCGTACCTTCGACGAAATCTTCGTAGGTTGACTTCTCATGAAACTCTCGAGGTCCCAACAATTCGATCATGTCCTCCCTGTTTAAAGTTTCCTGATTGAGGAGCCTTTCGGCGACCTTTTAAAAGATTAAAATGAAACTAAAAGCAAAAATACCTTAATTATGTTTTCTTTATGCTTGGTCAATAGAAGCTTGGTTCTTCGGTAAGCGCTATCGACTAAATTGCGAACTTCACTGTCTATAAGCTGAGCTGTACTTTCGGAATAAGGTTTTTCAAAACATAATTCGTCTTGTTTATGACAGTCGAAGCTTATAGCGCCAACTTTGGTGTTCATTCCGTAATGTGCTACCTAAAAATATTGATATCACCACCTATATTTGGCGTTTTTCTAGACTTATCAGCCAAAAACCATTATAGCCGATGTCCTCAGTTTTTCGGCCGAGTGAAGCCAGAATTTTGGGCGTTTTCAATGCTTTTCTGGTCGAAAAACATCGGTTTTATGGGCGTTTTGACGTTAATTTTTGAGGACGGACAGGTCGAACGTTTGCTCCCTCCCACTAGCTATGGTCATCACTGCTTTTGACAAACCTGAGCGTATGCACTTTGAGTGACTTTTTTAAGGTCATCTTGCGCACCGGTTGTAATCGTATTGAAAAACAATTCTTCTGCAACTCTTCCACCCAAGGTCATGCACATTTTATCAAAAAGTTGTTCCTGGCTGTACAAAAACTGTTCTTTCGGTAAATACTGGGCATAACCGAGTCCTTTTCCTCTTGGTATAATGAGACCTTGGTGAAATATTAAAAAAGATCTATTGTGTTTTACTTTGAGCAAAGGGTCTGCATGTTGAAGAAACCATCCAGCAACAGCATGACCCGCTTCGTGGTAAGCGACTGTGATTTTTCTTCAGGTTGAAGAACACTCGTCTTCTTCTCCATCCCAGCCACGATCCTTTCAATCGCCTTTTCAAAATGAATCATCTCAATCGTCGATTGTCCATCTCGGGCGGCAATCAATGCAGCTTCATTGCACACATTCGCTATATCCGCCCCTGTAAATCCGGGAGTCAACGCCGCCAACTTTCTCGCCAATTCTATTTTGTCTAGATTCGACTTCAGGGGCATAAGATGTACCTTAAATATTGAAACGCGTCCTTTAATGTCGGGCGCAGGGACGAAAATTTGACGATCGAATCTTCCAGGTCTCAATAAAGCTTTATCAAGGATGTCAACACGATTTGTAGCAGCGAGTATAACAATATTGATATTTGTGTTAAATCCTTTAAAAATTTAAATTTGGCTAAGAACTTTTTTACCATCCATTTCAACAAGAAGTTGGTTCAAAGTGTTTTCTTGTTCTGAATGCCCTCCGAAGCTTTGCCCACCTCTTTTTCTTCCGACGGCATCAATTTCGTCGATGAAAAGAATACAAGGTGCATGCATCCTGGCCATATCGAACATATCCCGGACCTATCATACTTTACAAAAAGAATTCATCACTTAAACTCACTCTAGAAGGTCCGACGCCGACGAACATTTCCAAAAATTCAGACCCCGACACGTAAATAAATGGGACATTGGCCTCTCCGGCGGTCGCTTTTGCTAGTAACGTTTTTCCAGTTCCAGGAGGACCTAATTTTAATGATGGCACAGACGATAAATATAACTACCTGTCAACATGGCACCTTTTGGGATTTTAGCTCCAAGGTCGACATACTGACGAGGGTTTTTAAGGAAATTCACGAATTCCATGATCTCGATTTTGCTTCTTCACATCCGGCAACATCTCTGGAAAGAAGTAGAAAAGGGTTTTCTGAAGATATGAAAAACTAACTTGAATCTCACTCCTATATCAGATGAATTTATAAGTTTGGCTTTGGATTCCATCACGCCAAATATTCCACCTACTTTTCTTCCTCTTGTACCCATTACTTCATAAGCACGTTTCATGATAAAGACGACGAAACCTAAAACGTCAACAGTGACGACTGTACTTTAGGGGTTAACGCTGGGAGGTTAGGGGCGGTGTTTTTGCCAAAAGGGTTTTCGTCGGCAGAAAGACCAAGGATAATTGGGTGAAAGATATTAGAGAGTTTCAGGGAATCGTAATTTGCCCTGCCGTATACGACTCACAAAACGGGAAAGGTCTTCTCTTAGAGGCTATATAACCTAGTTTCAGGGAGTCGTTCTGACTCAGTTAGTTCACAATGTTCTCACTAGAGCCATTCGAAACATGGTTTTTCTGATTAACTATAACAGCACATAGAAATTACCTATCCCCAAAACGTTCCCGCCAATTTTCATTTAGCGTTATAAACGTTTTACTTCCAAAATCCTTCATAAGTACGGAATCGATTTCCTTCTTCGATTTTAGCCAATCTGTTGAGAAACTAGTTGATTTTCGAACCCGAAACTAAACGAGATAACAAAATAACCTTCGTAAATATAACCTTACGAGTCGGGAAGGGAGTCGTTCACGTATACGACTCAGCCGAGTCGGATCGTATATGACCGACTCGAGGGTATGACCAGTCGGATACGGGAGGAGCAAATTACGATTCCCTGAAACTCTCTAAGATCTTCACCTAGCATAACCAGTGATGGAATAAAAGAAACAAAATTTGACATTTCCATCCTTCTGTTATACACGACAGGAACAAAATTTGTAGGATCAACGTTCATGTTTATCTGCGCACGTTCCAGTTTCTTTTCGAAAATGTCAATATTGCCGATATAAAACCACGGAGATGGCTAATAAAACTTAAATGAGACATTAAACTTTAAAAACAGCAAACCTCTTTGTGGATGGAAAAGCCCGTTTTTAAATGAACTTTGACCCATTTGCCGTTTACGACTTCGATTCGATCTACCACTCCTCGGCTTAGGTAGCTTTAAAAAAAATATCAAAAAAACATTATCAATTTTTTTTACTCGTTTTGAAATTCTTTCCAATTTATTTCAACCTGCCTTCCCTTGATAAGCAATACGCTGCTTAAAATTCCGGCCAGGCCGAAGACGCCGCACATAAAAACGCTTTGAGGTCCAGTCTTACCGAAATCTGGGTTTGGTCTGAAACTGAAATAAAAAATGTCTACCACAAGAACAAACCTTGATCCTCCAAAAAATCCGAATCTCCACTGTCCCTTCTTTTCTATCTTTTTCGGCTCATTTTTCATTTCTTTCTTTTTCAAATTTTCTTTTAACTTTTGATTTCTTTTTCAATTTTTTGACATTTCTTTCAAAGTATTTTTCAAATCCCTTCGGCAAGTTTTCGCAGAAGACGAAATGAGATTTCACACGCTCAACCTGAAAAAGTACATTTTGCCTTCATGAAGTTTATTTCGTATCAAATGTTCACTCTCCCTTAATTTAAAGACATACCATAGAGAATTCATTTCTTGTCGGCACTTTGCTCAAGAAAGGAATAATTGAAAACGTTCTTAACATTTTCACAAAATATAACTTTCACTCAAAAATTTAGTTTATCATTTTTTTTTAAATCGAAACACGTGTTTTTTAAATATTAGCTTTGTTCCAACCTTAGTTTGAGACTGGTTTGAAACTCCTGGAGCATGCGCAGAAGGATTTACATGTCAAATTTGACGTCAGATGACTTCAGAAAAAACGATTTAAACGACGTCTTAAACTTCGATTAAATCCTTCTGTGCATGCTTCAGGAGTTTCAAACTGCGGTTGGAACAAATAATTTTGCTTTTTTGAAACTTGTCCACATCCTGAGGAAATGGAGAGGGAAAAAGGAGAGGATTTTTCGATAAGAAGAAATAAAAAAGAAACTTTTATTTAATAAAATAATTAGTCAGTACTGACTATACTTGTTGGATTTGGGCTGGCGGTCGAGCTGTCAGAACTAAGCGTTTCTTCTTTTTTTATTTTAACTTTATCTTTGTCCTTTTCATTTTCTTTTTCTTTATTTTTATCTTTCTTCTCTTTGTGTTTATGTTCATGTTTGTGCTTGTGTTTATGTTTATGCTTCTTTTTATCTTTCTTCTTTTTCTTTCCCTAAAAAAAAGTTTAACAAAAAAATTTAAAATGAAAGAAAAATACTTTTGGAGTTTCAGCTTTTGAGCCTTCTTTGAACATTCCAGGTTCGAAACCTGTGGGACCTTTGACTCCTGTCAGGCCTGGTAATGAGGCAGAATTATCCGAAAAATATTCAGCTTTTCTGCCTTCTTTTTCAACCTAAAAATAATAAATTAAAATCTGAATAAAAAATTAATAAAAATACCTTAATTTTTTTACTATCAGGGACATCAAAAGCATCATCGATAGATTCTGATTTGATAGCTTTACGTTTTGATGACTCTTCCACATCCTTAAAAAAAATTAATTTTGGTAAAAAAACATTGAAAAACATACCTCACGAGGTGGACTTTTTATGCTGGAGAGCCCAGGAGATCGCACATAGGAGACACATGGGCTTCTTCACGCTGTACAGGTTATAATACAGGTCGACAAAGCTACACCTCATCTTTGAATCATGGGAAAGCATACAACTATTCAAAATGATTAAAACATAAATAATAATGACAACTTACTTAAAAAGTTTCCAAATTCGATGAACAAGTTCAGGCTTGTTGAGTTGAGGCTTTGAAACTTGGCTACGAAATGGTGGATTTTCAATAAGCATTTTGACAAGAGCAAGACGACGCCTGGATCTGGATCTTCTTCCGCTATATCAAGAAGATATTCCAAATCGCTCCATTTACCATCAACGACTGTATAATCGACAAGAGCATCCAAAGCACACAGCCTAACCTCTGCAAAAAGAAATCTTCATTTTTTTCAAAAGATTTTAATCTTACCAACAAACTGGCCGTATGCAGCATAAGTTTTAAACAAATGTGGGTTGCTTGGTAGATGACCAAATCGTTGAAGTTTTCGAATCGCTTTTAAACAGGCGACCGTCACAGTAAGTTTATAACAAGGTAGAACTTTTTCTAAATTTAAATGTTTCGTTATTTCTTCCAGAACAAGCTTCGTTTCAGAAGATAACGAATCGGGAGTTATCTGTGTCCTAAAATTTTCAATTTCATTTTGTTTTTTATTTATTAATTTACCCTTGTTGAACAATGGCGACAACTGGAGTAACTGTGTCCCCAAGTGCGGTAATTAATGCAGCACGGTAATAATTGTCTGAATATTTATTTTTGGTGTTATCATTATATTTGAAGAGGTCCAGAATAAAATGAAGGACTTCCGGTGGGCATATACCATGAGAATTTCTTAATCCGCCATTGCCATAGGTATTGTCTAAATAAATTAAAATGGATAATCATTTTAACCCTTTCGAGACCGCAGGCGAATATAGTTGCCATTCGCGCTTTTCGTTGCCCAGCGGCGCCAGCGGGAAGCCTCTCTAAAAAATTTAATACCTTCGCTTCCCGTGGCGCTAGCGACATGCAAAAACTGGCTATCTATTGGGGAAGAAATGAACTACATGATGCATCACTCGTCCCTTTCTGTGCTTTGCTGGGCGCTGGGAGCGGTCAAGGAGAAGTGAGGGGCAAAGAGAGGGGAAAAGTGCTGCGCCAGTAGCGCAGAGAATCGGGCGTCAGACGCGGTCTCGAAAGGGTTAATGGATTTACCTTTTGTAAGAAATAATGCTGAAGATTCATAAAATTGTTTTGCTTATGATATGAGGGCATGAAAATGATCCAAAAAGCTTTCTGAAGATGGCAAGCATCGCTGGAGGTCCGGCCCAGTTGGTAACCATGGCGTTGGCGACCTGAAAACGATTAAGAAAATATAGATAATAATGAGCTTACTTTGGTTAAACAATGAGCGGCAGCACATCTAACTTTGACATAAGCCTGATCATTTTCGATGGTATCAGTCAATGCTATGCGTGAAGATGGTGATGGAAACCTTTCTAAAGCAGCAATAGCTTCAAATTGTGCTGAGACATCCCTCTCATGGCGAAGCTGTACTGCCATTGATAATCTGGCTGATCGATAACGCAAGAGCGAAGAGTCATATCTGGATCAAGGCGAATCCACAAAACAGGAGAATCAGAATCCATAGCTGATAAATCCATATCGACTTCTTCTCCAGTACAAAGAGGAATCTTCTTCTTATTTCTTCTACTTTTCGAATGACATGTTATATCCGCTTTGGCGACCGTCCCTTCAATCTGAAGAGTATGACGAAAAGTTCCATCCAACTCCTGTATAGTAACCAGCAGAGGTCCTAAGTATTTTTTTATTCCTTTCAGCGCTATTGCATCCTGCCTTATTTCCAACTCAACCGTATTTCTAAAATAGACCATAAAATAAAGTTTTATTTTTAATATTTTAAACCTTTTTCTATTAAAAATAAACTGCAGATGAAACTTGGCATGACCTCCAGTTCGGACCCATTGATCGACAAAAACGTCATATCTTTTCCAGTACAGTAAAAATTGCTTTTGAAAATGTATTTGTGCTGATAAGCATATGCGACCAATGTCCTGATGATAATTTTGAAGCAGCATTACAAGCAAGGGATAAATGTTTATTTAAAACCTAAAAACAAATTATTTATTTTTTAAAATGATTAACAACCAACCTGAAGAAGAAGTTCATAACCGATTCTAAGCTCAAGCATTCTGATCACCAAATGCGCTTTTTTTCTCATGACTTCCATATAAAGTGGGGAGATCGTATGAAGGTTTTTTAAAGGAAAATGAAATTCATTTGGTTTTGGTGTTGCTGTTATTCCTGTAGTGACTGCAGGTGCTGTAGGAGGCTGACTTGGGTCCATTACAATCCCGCCGTATTCTTCTTCATATTTAATAACTTCCATCAAATCTTTATGTATTCCTTCTTTATACGCATTTCTTCCAAAGCATTTTTTGAATATAAACCACAAAGGTAACTGGAAACTCCTTTTGGAAGCCAAGCATCATACCAGTTCTGCATAGAGATAAAACATCCAAAAAACTGTTCAGCGATCGCCTGAGCCATTGAGGTTCTTGTAATGTAATTTTGGTCGATAATCCAAGGAGAATGAAGAAGATTGATGCTTAGAATGCTCATTGTCGCAGACGCAGAAACAGGTTCAACAGTCTCATCGACAAAAACTTGTTTATAGCATGTATACGGATATCTGTTTGCTAATGTCTCCTCATAAAATTCAAACATCTCATGAACATGGCGGACGGACACTTTCAAGCTATCCATCATTCCCGGTAGGCAAAAATGAGTCACCTCATGCATATATGGATCGACGAAGATCTCAAAAGGTCTATTTCATCATTAGTGAATAAAGAAAAACAAAAACTTTACCCGACAGCAAGCCCGATGTTTGGTGCAGCACAAGGGACGTTTAGGTTGTAATAAAAAGTTTTTCTGCGCATATCGGAGTGTAGATGACTTCCAGCAAGTCGCCACAAGAAACCGCAGTCATGTTTTCATCAACTGTAAACTCAAGCCGCCACGTACACGGTTCTGCGAAGCTATCCACACATGGGAACCAAAGCCTCGACGAATTTTCATAACAGCATGTAAACATATGAGCGCCTCTCTGAAAATTAAAATGAAGAAAGAAAAAATAATTAAGTAGTTACCTCAGCAAGAGAACCTTCGCCATCTGGAATGACGAAATGGACTCCCCCTCTTGGTTGCTCCAAGCTAAATTCAATTCCCAGCCTAAATTCCTTCCTTCCACCACACAAGCAGAAGCTTCTGGCGGAATAGTGATGACAAGCTCCCCTCCATTATTGTCAGGATCAATTTGAACAGCAGCATTCAAATGTGCTTTTGAAAAATGCTCCAAACTCCTCCTTAAATCATAAAAATACAATTTTGCTCACAATCATAATTATTCATACTCTTTGTCTTCTCCATGCGTTATGTCCAAAAATGGGTCGAAATATTGAAAAGAGGCTTCTATAGTGTCATTATACAAACTCTATATATGCGACATTGCTTGGCATTTATTCGAATTGTTTTGAGGTTTTCTTTCAGAGGAACCAACGTCAACTCAACAACTCCCTAAAGCAGAAAACATAGAGCAAACATTCAGCGGAAGAAAGAACTTACAATAATGCTTTTCCTTTGAAAATTTATCCCCGTCAAACTCACTACTTGATGAGCTGTGCACAAAAAAGTCTAAAATTAAAATAATAAAAAGAAAAATACAAAATACTTATAGTTTAAACGGTCGAACGTTATCGGCGGTTCGTTCTTTCTTCATTTTTTCTTGAATCTTATCCGTTTTTCAAACGTAAAAAATCATAGAATGGGTAAAACTTCATTTTTAAAAGTTGGATATACCCAGTTTTTATTTTAAATAAACTGGGCAATGGATAAATATAAAATTTGGTAAGAGTAAAATATAAACAAACAAAGTAACACTTTTTCTACCTTCACGAAAAAGTGACTACGTGGGATGTAACCTCGTGCTTTAATAAGTAGGCAATGAAATGTCAGCGCATTCTGTTATAGGGAGAATGCGTTATTTTAAGGATCCTCTAGAGTTATTTACCTTTAGCTTTAGCGTGGTTTTAGTTGAAATAACTCTGGCAGAAGAAAAAGTAGCGCTAATGTGCATTTTGTGCCCACAACACAGCTCAAAAGGAAGCTTTGTAACCCGCATTATCCCACCAAATTTTCCAGAAATTTCCCGAATTTCCACCGCTCAATGGATTCTAGGTACCGTTTATGGATCATTTTTCGGACCTTTATTCATTTTTTCAATCCAGCATTTTTTACAACACTGTGGGCCTTAGGCTAGAAACTCAAAGGTGGTAGGTTCCATCCCTCTGGGGGCCTAATTTTTAACTTCCTTAAAGAAGTTATTGCGATACCCTCGACGTCGGGTTTTGGGGAAGGGTCTTCCAGACCCCGGAGGGTCAAATCGAATATTGATCTTCACCGATCTCAACTTTGTCTGTGGTGCCGGCCGGCCGGCCGTAGCATTTTTTTCCGGAACACTTTACGGCCACAGTTTTCATCCGATTTTCACACAAATTTCTTTAGCCGGTGAAGAAGAATGTAACGAGGGCGATTTTTGAATTTCGAAAAAATGGCGGAGATATGTCTGTTTGAAATTTTAAAAAATTCGCTGCGGCCGAACCGTTAATCCGATTTTCACCAAATTTTCACCAATTACTCCTTATATTTTTTAAGAATTTTGGTGCAAAAAAATTGCCACTTTTTAATTACTATTTTTATTAGTAGGGAGAAATTTCGTACTTTACCCTTTACGAGAGGCACATCCCTAGGCCAAAGAGCCCATTATTTCTACCTCGACACTTAAAAATTTTTCGAAAAAAAGAACTTAAAACTTTTTCAAAAAAAATAAAAAAGAAAAAAGAAAAAAAGAAAAAGAAGAAAAAACCCGGAAAATTTTTCGAAAAAAAAATTTTTTTTTTTACAAAAAAAACTTAGAAATTTTTCGAAAAAAAGAACTTAAAAAATTTTTCGAAAAAAAAAAAAGGAAAACCCGGAAAATTTTTCGAAAAAAACTTTGAAAATTTTTTGAAAAAAAAAAAAAAAAATTTTTTTTTTTGGACAAAAAAAACTTAGAAAATTTTTCGAAAAAAAAAAATTAGAAAAAAAAAGCCCGAAAAATTTTTCGAAAAAACTAACTTGGAAAATTCTCCTTTATACTTTCCCTCCCTACTACTATCCCCTTCCTTTATACTTTCGTTCCCTTATACTTCCCCTCCATTATACTTCCCCCTCTGTTATACTTTCCCTTCCTTATACTTTCCCCTCCGTTATACTTCCCCGTTCGTTATACTTCCCCCTCCGTTATACTTCCCCTCCCATATATACTTCCTACTCCGTTATACTTCCTACTCCGTTATACTTCCCCTCCGTTATACTTCCCTCCCACATACTTCCCACTCCGTTATACTTCTCCTCCCATATACTTCCCCTCCTATATAGATACTTCTCTTTAAGAAAGTTCCCGTCGGAGCCAGCTCCAGACTAGTACTTTTTCTATTCATTTACTCGGTTTAATATTAAAAAATAAAAATTCTGCATGAACTTACACTCTTAAAAAAAATCTTTGATCACTTGTCCTAGAATTTTCATAATTTAAACGACAAAAAAAATTAAAATAAATAAACAATAATAATAATATTTAAGTTTAGAACATAAATAAATAAAATAAAATTTTAATCGATAATCGATAATTTTTTAAATTTCTCCGTCATCCTCCTTTCAACTGTGCCGAAATCATTGCCTCGATTTCTTTGCGGATCCTTAAATTAAGTTAACCAAATATTATGTTACTTTAATTTTTATTTCCATACTTACCATTTTCATTCTTCGATTAATTCATTAAAAACTTTCTCGCATTTTTGGCGGAAATTCGTCTGACTGCGAAAATTCATAAATTTTTTCAAAAACCTTCGCTTCTCTCATTTTTTAAATAAAATTATTCTGCAGTCGAAGGTTTAATGCTTAATATTTTTCAATACTTTTTAACAGCTGGAGGCAAAAAAACATTTGGAGCTTCGAAGACAACAAGAATTTGCGGGGTATCCCCCACCCCAAATAAAATTTAAAAGTTTTTAAAAAAAATTTTCATTTTACATTTGAGGCGCTCCGGTACGAAGGGCGAACTCGACATCGGACAAATTTTTTAACTTCCTTAAAGAAGTTATTGTGATACCCTCGACGTCGGGTTTTTGGGGAAGGGTCCTCCAGTTTTTTTTCATTTTCAGATTCTAGACCTCTTGGTGAATACACCCATATAATTTTATGTTGAGTTCGCCATTTTTCCCCCTTTAAATACGTAAAAACCGATGTGGAGGGTATCACAATGATTTCTGTAAGGAAGTTAAAAGTATCAGTGTTGCCAGTTAAGGCGGGAAAATCTTAAGTAAAGCGGTTAGAAATGAATCGCGTTTGCGTGTCCCCGCCTCTTTTTTCCATTTCGGTCTTGAATCTCGGCGTCCCTTCCCTACCTAAAAATTTTAAAGCTATTTTAGTTTACGGGCCATCGACACGGTCTTAGTCGGATCTCAATGACATAATTTCCTATTTCCGCTCTATTTTATAAAGTATTTGTGTTTTTGAATGAAAGATGACTTTGCCGATGGTCACGTGTCCGCTGTGCTGTCGTCCTGGGTTCAACACATCGGACGCGCTTTGTTCTGCTCTTTTGGACGTTGCCTCGCGGATGCTCTGTTGCCCTATTTGCACCCAAGTGATTTCCGGGCTTGATAAGTTTACGGTACATCTTGTAGGCCATTCTCGTGCTTCTCCGCCCTCAGAAACGATTCATATTGAAGATCAATCCGATAGTGCAAATGTGAAAAGCCCAGAAGTGAATGGAGGGTCGATCAATTCATGGCCCTCAACTCCATCCATTCCTTCTGAGTCTCACAAAGAATTCGAATCCTGTCAGGAGCTATTAACCAAAGGAGATTTTACAGTCGACGAACCAGAGGTAACATCTTCTATTTATCCATTCTCTCAATTTTTCTTCAGCAAGCTCCAGAAACACAGGAAAAAAATACTTTTGGCTGTGACATCTGCACTTATTCATTTCCCAACAAAACTATTTTGGCTATGCACAAACAGTTAGTTCACAAAAGAAACGAAGATAAAGACGAAACTAGAAAAGTCCTCAACTGTCAACACTGCCCGAGAACTTTCAGTCTTAGAAGTAGCCTTATGATTCACAACAGAGTCGCCCATGCTGGAGGTTTCAGTAAGTCCTTCTCATTTTTTTTTCTTATTTTAAAAATGTCCAATAGGTAATGCCGAAAACGAACAGCAAAAGCCAGAACATTCTTGCAACATCTGCGGTAAATTTTTCAAAAGGGTATGACCTTTTAGTTCACTGAATTAAAAGCTAGATTTCGCCACTTGCAATATCAGATAACCTCTTTCATTGGTTGATTTGAATATTTTCAGGAAGTGCATTTATTACAACATCTAAAAGTCCACGATGAGAAGCAATGGCAGTGTACAATCTGCTCCAAAAAGTTTACAACAAAATACTTTTTGAAAAAACACCGTCGCCTCATACAGGTAGTTCAAAAGCTAAAAGTATTGCCAACTAAAATTTTGTAGGGGAAATGCCGTACACGTGTCAAACATGTAATAAATCGTTCACATTTCAACAGTCTTACCATAAGCATCTTCTGTATCATACAAATGACAAACCGTACTGCTGCTCTAAATGCGGCGGCTATTCAAAGAACTATCGACGCTTCATAACCACGAGAGAATACACAGCGGGGAAAAACCGTTTACGTGCGAAACATGCGGTAATTGAATGCATAACCAGTGTTACCACTAACATTTTTGAGTTTTGTTGTGAGTGTATCGTTTTTGACTGTCCATGCTAATCTGTTGCTTTTAGGTAAATCGTTTCGTCAGAGAGTTTCATATTTAGTTCATAAACGAATCCATACAGGAGTCATGCCGTATAAGTGTACAGCATGCAATAAATCTTTTAGATACAAGGATACAAGGTATTAATGCAGTACCAATTTCATAATTGTTTTAAAGATAAGCCAAAGAACTCATAAATGTCCAGCTGAGCCTCCAGGAGTTGTGTTGAGGTCAGAAGGTTATTTTGTACACCGCCTTCAAGCTTTGAAGGTTATTTTTAATTTTTTGCTATGCTAGCTATATGATGTTTATTTATTATCTATTTAAGGATCAAAATCCAGAGACGTATAGCGTGAACGTTCTCGTCTCGACGGATTCTCCTGAATCCCCTCAAAATGAGAAAAGCGAAAGCCCTCATCCATGCTCGTCCAAAGACGTCCAGATGTCTCCAGAAAAAGAAAATCCAGATCTTTTCGAAAGCCTTGATGGAGACTTGATTAAAATGCTCAGTCCTACCAACGAAACACAAAATACTTTTTTTGACTCTTTAAACGACGATGCTCTTAAGGAACTTCTTTTGGATCAATGAAATGAATTTTCGCTTTAACGTTTAACACTATGCTTTTATCGGTTACCAGTTTGTTAATTAACGTTGACTTTTATTGGATAAGTTTATTAAAATAAATAAATATACAAAACAAAAACGAATATTTACAAAAATATACCTGTTGATACAAATCTATCTATGATGGTTCCTCCTTTCCATTTGAAAAGCATGGTTGTCAAATTCGTTGCTCTTTATTTTATAACTTGGTGTGCCTAAAATGTGAAATGGTTGAGAAGTTTTTTATTGTAAATTATTACTTTCGTTTATGTGGTGGTCATTGTTCCACCAAGCAGATTTAGGATAGGAATCTTCTCCATGTTTGGAAATATCGAGTCCTTTTATTTCGATGTCTTCAGACACCCGGAGGAAACCAGTCTGAGCGTTCCAAAAAGGATGATGCTGGTGATCGCAGACCAAATGATGATCGCAGAAAGTCCGATAACGTTATGCAGCATTAGCTGAAAAAATTATTAAAATGTCATTTTTATAATATTACCTTGGAGGCATCCTCAGTGATTCCGTAAAGCAAACCTTCTTGAGAAAATATCGGGCGTGCCAAAAACCCCAGCAGCCGGCTCCAAAATGGACGGCGACAGCATCCAAAGGGTCATCAACTTCAAAACAAACTAAAGTTAGAAAGAAAACAAAATAATTTTACCTTTTAATAAAAGGACTATTTTATGCATAATAATATATATCAAACATCCAAAAGCACCAACTGCAAATGCTGCCCATGTGTGTACGCTTCAGGACCTCCGCAAACACTAACCTAAACGACATTTTTAATAACAAACAAAAAGATTTTTATACCATTCCGGCCAGTGTTCCGTTTAAAACAAGAGCAAAAGGCCAATCAGCGGGTCCGGTCAGATGTAACCTTCCTATAACCAGTGCGGTGATAGCTGCACCACTTCCACCAATGACAGTACTGAACATACTTCGAGCTACGATTAGGCTGTCCCCAGGTTGTGTGACGTGCCCCAACGATCCTCCGTTGAACGCCAAAAAACCCGAAACCAAAAGAAGTGCACCGATTCCGACCATCTTCAAAAAATATTAGAATAAAAGACATGACTTTTTATTTACAGGTATTGAATGTCCTGGGATGTTATTTGTTTTTCCATTTGTGAATCTTCCTATCCTCGGTCCCATAAGTGCAGCAGCAACAAAAGAGCAGACTCCTGCCAAAGCGTGTACGACTCCACTTCCAGCAAAATCGGTGTAGCCTAATTCCTTCAACCATCCTTCATCACTCCAAGTCCAATGACTCACGACCGGATAGACAAAACCTAAAATAAAACTTAGAAACAATTCAATAATTTTGTCTTACCTGATATGACAGCGCTGTAGACAATATATGCGACGAAATTACACCTTTCGGCAACTGCACCAGAAATTGTTGCTGCAGTCGCTGCGAATATGAACTGAAAGAACCAAAAAGCAAGCCGAGATTCACTCAAACCTATTCCAGCCCAAGTCGTCAACCCTAAATAAGGCGACCCACTTCCGTACGCCAAAGGATATCCAATCAAGTAGTAAAAGACACCGCAAACAACTATCAACAATATAAAGCTCATGTCAACATACCCATTTATCACTTTTCAAACTTACATAAGTCAAGAAGATTTTTCATAATTATATTCGTCGTATTTTTACCACGTACAGATCCAGCTTCAAGACAAGCAAAACCCGCTTGCATAACTAAAAAAAAAGCTTAGTTTCCTGAAGATGATTTAAAACGAAACCGGTCATTTAAATTTCGGAAAGAAAGCCAATTAACGTTATAGTTCTTCAGACAATTTTTTTTTGTCGTCAGGTTCCGGGAAACAAATTATTCATATTAAAGGTAGGTATAGGATTTCCTTCATTATCCCTCGATGGCTATTACCCGCATGCGAAATGAGCTCCTCAAGGCTAATAATATTTTGAAAATGGGACATATTTAACGTTTTTTCCCCTTATTTTAAATATACATACATGAGACAAAAATGGCGTTGACAAGCAAAAAAAGGTCGTCCACATTTTTTTCGAGTTCGTCCAATTCTTGAGTTGCATTTCTGGGCACAGACATATTTCTAAAAATAAATAAAATTAGAAAAAAAAGAACATTCTGATTTCCAATCATTTTTTATCAGATCAATAAGAATTATGACTTCAATTATTTTTTCATGGCTTTTTCCTTGATCTTACGAAGTCTTCCATGGCAAACCGGGCCTCTTTCCTGACTTACCAAGAACTCTTGTAGGCACATACAAAAAATTAGAAACAAATTTAAAGAAACGGTTTTAGCAATTTTAGATTTTCGCTATTTTTAGTGCTAATTGGAGGCTATTAGACTTTTTTTTAAATGACATGTATTTTAAAGTCGTTTCTTTTTTGGCGGAGAAATTTCACCGTTTAGAATTATTGGCAAAAGAAATTGCAAAACTTTTTTTTTCGGTGAAGAAAAAAATTGCTTATTAGTATTACTAACCTAAAATCCCACTAATAACCGTGTAGAACAATTTAAAGGACATTTTAGAATTTAAAAAAAATACGGGACTTTCCTCATTTTTCCGGAAAAATCTGGCGAAGACAACATGAATTAACTTCCTTAAAGAAGTTATTGTGATACCCTCCACGTAGGGTAAATTCGAATATGGATCTATACCGATCTCAACTTTGTCTGTGGTGCCGTCCGGCCGTAGCATTTTTTTCCGGGACACTTTACGGCCACAGTTTTCAACCTATTTTCACCTTTTCGCACAAATTTCTTTAGCCGGTGAAGAAGAAACTAACGAGGGCGATTTTTGAATTTCGAAAAAATGGCGGAGATATGTTTGTTTGAAATTTTAAAAAATTGCTGCGGCCGAAACGTTGGTCCGATTTTCAACTCACCAATTACTCCTTATATTTTCTACGAATTTTTGGTGTAAAAAATTGTCACTTTTTAATTATTATTTTTTTTTTTAGGGAGAAATTTCGTACTTCTACCCATTATGAGAGGCACATCCGTAGGGCAAAGAGCCCATTATTTCTACCTTGACACTTAAAAATTTTCCAAAAAAAAACTTAGAAAATTTTTCAAAAAAACAACTTGGAAAATTTAAAAAAAAAATCGGAAAATTTTTCAAAACAAAACTTAGAAAATTTCTTGAAAACCTTATTAAGTTTTTCGAAAACACAAACTTGGAAAAATTTTCGAAAAAAAAAAAACTTCCCCCTCCTTTATACTTTCCCTCCCTTCGTTATACTTTCGGTCCCTTATACTTCCCCTCTGTTATTCTTCCCCTGACTTATACTTCCCCCTCTGTTATTCTTCCCCTGACTTATACTTCCCCCTCTGTTATTCTTCCCCTGACTTATACTTCCCCCTCTGTTATATCCCCTCCCATATACTTCCCCTCCTATATTGTTACTTCTCTTTAAGCTCTTCAAACTACTTTTTATTTTCTATAGGATTTCCAGAGACTCTTGGAGAGTATCACAATAACTTTCTTTTTGAGTAAGTTAATCAAGCAGTATATTGACAAAAATCTTAAAATTTATCGCTTAACTCAAAATGGCTCAAATGTCTCATTCTACAGCAAAATTTAAAATATTTAATTAAAAGTGCCGTAAAAAATTTTTTCTTTGGCTGAAACTCTATATCTTATTCCAAATAAAATGATTCGTTACTTTACGTCATTTTATAAATCGGTTGTCGATTCTCATATTATTTATTCTCACATTCTGGCGTGTAAGGGCCATTTTAAGGGTATTTTAAGCAATAAAATTTAAATTTAAATTAATTTTTTATGTAAGATCAGCTAGATAATCATGCTAAATTTTTAAAATAATTAATTTAACAATATTATTTTTACATCATGCGAATTTAAATGTTATAATAAATAATAAAATGAGAGGTACCTAAATTTGAATTTATTGCCGCTTATCCAAGGTGGTGTTCTTTGCACAAGTTCAATGCAACTGAAAAAACTGGTGGTCGTGAAAACCCCCCCGAAGGCTCTTCAATTACCCTCCACGCGCCGGCCGCCTTTTGGGTTGCCTCTCCCACCCTCAAAAACTTCAATAAAGTAGGTAAAATATAATTTTGTCTAAAAAAAAAAATCTAATTTATATTTTCTCCCTAAAATGTGCGATTGTTTATTTTTGGAAAATCGGAATCCGGCGACCGAAAAACTAGAAAAGAAATGGTCCAACTGAGTCCATCGTAGGCTCATTAGTTGAGAAAGCATTTTTCGGTACATTTCTTAGTGAATTTTTCTTTATGTCTGCAAGGTTTATCCGAAAGCGGAAGAAAGAGAAAAGTTAAAAGAAAATAAATTAAACATTTTTTGGCAACAAAAAGGGAAACGATCAGTTCGAAAATAAAATTTGTTTGTGTCTGATAACTTTCATTCTGACGTGAAAACAGCATTTTTCTTTTTGTCTAAATCAATGCATAAAAAACAACAAAATAAAATGTAAAGTTGTTGATTGACCATCATCGTCTTATGAAGCAAGCACAAACTCTTTGTTGCTCACAGAAAAAGTTTTCTGTGACTTCAATTTGAGAATTTAAAAAACTGATCAATGGAGTTAGATGAAACAAAAAAAGCTTGTTTAATCAGTGGCTTCTTTTTTTAACGTTTGACGATGGCTTCAATGGAAGAAACGAAGTCCAATGAGCAATCAAAATATTGTAATCAAGAATACCATTCAAAGGACGGCAACTCCTGTCAAATCGTCGTGTTATTTTATTTTTTCTTCTTTTTTAATTTTCAAGTAGTTGAAAGTAAAAAAACGGTGATACGGACGACCATGATGATAAAAGCCTTATGGCTACTCGAAAATCCGACATTGACCTTGTCAAAACGCCAGTATATTTCGCACTGGGGCAAGGCCGTCATCAAGGAAGAAAAAAGTTGTTCTGATTTTTAAGTTCAGATATTTTCTTTGTTTTTTTCGCCAAAAGAAAGCGAAGCATCAATTTCATTTAGGCCATCGACGTCAACAACCCCTGACTTCAATAATTTCTGCGTCTAATGGACCCCCTGGATTCTATTACTCTACTCATTCGTATCTTCTGTTTTTCTCACATTCTTTTTTTTTCTTTGGAGACCTATTTTATAAATTAATAAAAGGGCGTTAGTTTGTTTTCTTTCCTCCTAATTAAAATTTTCAAAGCAATTGTGCAGAATGATAAAAAGCCTAAAAGAGCTCTTCAAAAGATGTGGTCAAGATATGGAAAAAAGAAGCGTCCCCTGAAAGAGCCTCCGGGAACTATAAATTCTTCAAGTCTTCAACTTGAGTGAAGAAAGAAAATTAAGTGAAGGGCGCGTTTAATTTGAAGTGTCCCTTTTGTACTCGTGAATTGCGCTTGCGGGTGGCGCGGGCGCGAGGCCTTTCTTCTTTCACCCATTCTTAACATCGCCGCAGAAGAGCATCCGAACCCGAGCAAACCGCCCGCCTTCATTCATCTCCAACGTTTCGGAAACTAATTTTTGCACCCCACCTCAGTGTGTAAGTATAAAATAATAACTTAATAATTAATTATTTATAAACGTACTTTTCTCCATTTTTTCCCCCATCAAAACGCATATTTTACGCTTAACTTTTTTTGAGACAGACCGTCGCCACACAGACTCGGATCAATATCCTTGAATCGTCGAAATAAACAACTCCCAAAACCTATTAGACTAATTATTTTTTCTTAATTTCAGTGGTTTAAAAACTATATCTTAATTAAATTAGGTTAGTAATTAGGTTATACGTTTGATGTTAGCATTTATTTTGTAAAAAAATTATTATTTGATACCTCTGATGTAATATCTACGCAACATCTATTTAAATGAAGGAGGCGTTTTTATCGATCTCATTGTATCTTGTACCGGCTGTCAGTCGCCAGTTTTTCTGGAACGTTCAATCTTTATTTTCCATATGGCAACGAGGTAGCGGCATTGCAACCATTGATAACGGAGCAGTGCTAGTGGCTAGTGGCATTGACACCTGCAAGCAATGGCAATATGGCAAAAGCCACAACTAGGCCCATCCCTCCTTGTGAATCGGTCAACAAGATCTCTATTATTCTTTTCCTTTTTTTCAGGGAGATTAATTTCATAACCGCAATCATAAAATCAGTCAAAACGAAGTTCGTAAAGAAATTTCGTAAAGCGTCATCGGACGCAGCGACATCATCGTCGCAGTCGCTCAGAGTCCAGCGATGGAAGCAAGCGGCTCAACAGAGACGTCGACTCAAGAAAATTCAGAGTCGACGCAGCTCTGGATTCGCATCCGACATGCCCACCTCCAAGCTACGAGCACGTCTTGGCCGAATCAGCACTGGAAGAAAACCGCCAAACGAACACGAGGACGCCAAAGAAGTCATCGTATACCACAAATCAAGCAAAAAACTCTACCGTGCTCTGCAGCTCAATGGGGCATCACATGTAAAATGAGCGACCACTGTCCTTGCTTGGATTGTCAGGTACTAAATGCATTTACAAACAAAATAAAACCATAAATTTTTAGGGTCATTACTTTGACTGCGAATACGACAGAGATAATGAACAGGAGAAGACTGACGGAGGACTCGGAGCTGGAACACCAATGTTCATATCCACCATCGAACACGGCTCAGCATGTTCCATTCTCTAAACAACTAAAATATTCTTTGGAAACATTTTATTCCCTTTAGTCGCCAAGAGGAGTTCAACATCAAAAAATATACTCCAGAATGTTTAAGAAAAGGGTTTCAACAGTCTTTTATCTGAATAAACATAAGACTGCCATTATTGTACCTGCATTGAAGAATAAGGAGTTGATTTCGAGTATATTTGAGAGTATACAAAGGATAGTGAAACTTTCATCCAAGTTGTCCATTCTTTCTCATACTCATGCAGCTGGCATTAGATTAGTCTATTAGCTTAGATATTGCACTCAGGATTATCGGTCAACAGCACAAAGAGTGTCAATTATGAAATGCTTCATTTTAATCATACTCAGTGGATCGCCTTATTTAACTCAAAATCTAGACTAGACAATTTTCAGTAATTCTCTTCCATTTTATACTTTTTTAAATTTTCAGCCACTGAGTGATCAAAACTTCGAATTTTTTTTTCCATAATCGTAGAACTGAACATTTGTGATTTATCTGAATTAATCTATATTTTTATAAAACTTTCTACATAGGATTTTTTTACTCATTTTTAATTTTTTTTAAACAAAAAATTTTAATTTTAAACCTCATAAATTAAAAAAAAAACTCGAAGGAACTGATATTTAATCTATAACTATTTTCACACATTTTGTAGAATAATGCACTATTTCTATGTTTAACTAGAAAATTAAATTACTATTAAACAAAACGGGTAGAATATTAAATAAAAAAATATTTTAAAGGAAATATAGTTAATAAGATTATTCATATAATGTGGCCACTTTTTGTTAATTTTCCAGGCCTGAGAATTTTTTTTGTTAAGAAGGAAGTAAATTAAATATGATTATAAAAAGAAGTATATTTGTGAGTCCAAAATTGAAGCAGGGTAGCCAATTATGGAGGTATAAATTTATCTTTGGCCATTTCTATAATGTTCCTGAGTCCGAAATTTTTTAAATTCTCATTCAATACTAAAGGTAAATCTTTGTTTAATTTTTCGATTATTTGATTCTGGTATTTGTTCAATAAAGGAAATGTCACATCACGGATCACATCTTTGAGTATAAAAGTAAAACCATAATCGCTCAAAATTCCTTCGGCATCAATCTAAAAAAATTTAAAATTAAAAAAAAAGCTAATATCTATACTCACATCTATATTCTTAATAGTGTATGAAGAATAAAATTCTTTTATCTGGATTGTTTTATTACTGCCTATTATATGAGAGTTCAGTAAAATTTTAAAATTGTCGAAGGAGATTCTTTAAAAGAAGTTATATAAGAATTAATTAAATTATAAGTTGATTACTCAAGGAAGCCGTTGCTGTCCAAAGGGATGACGCTCATTGCAGTCCCTCCGATCGAAAATTTGGCTTCCAAAACTGGATTGACAAACGTCAACAAAAATGAAGAATTAAGATCTTTATCTAATTGAGCATCGTGGACGATATAGTTTGAATAATTCTTTAAATATCCTTCTATGTGGGCGTTCATACTGGAAAAAAAGGCCAAAAATTTAACAAAAAAAGTAATGAAGACTGGAATATAAAGGGTGTCCCGACCAGAGTGGGATTTGCAGGTTGTCCCGACCAGAGTGGGATGTGCAGGGTGTCCCGACCAGAGTGGGATGTGCAGGGTGTCCCGACCAGAGTGGATGTGCAGGGTGTCCCGACCAGAGTGGGATACAGGGTGTCCCGACCAGAGTGGAATTTCAGGGTGTCAAGAGTGGGATATACAGGGTGTCCCGACCAGAGTGGGATGTGCAGGGTGTCCCGACCAGAGTGGGATGTGCAGGGTGTCCCGACCAGAGTGGGATGTGCAGGGTGTCCCGACCAGAGTGGGAATTCAGGGTGTCCCGCCAGAGTGGGATATACAGGGTGTCCCGACCAGAGTGGAACAGGTGTCCCAGAGTGGGATACAGGGTGTCCCGACCAGAGTGGGATGTGCAGGTGTCCCGACCAGAGTGGGATGTGCAGGGTGTCCCGACCAGAGTGGGATGTGCAGGGTGTCCCGACCAGAGTGGGATCAGGGTGTCCCGACCAGAGTGGGATTACAGGGTGTCCCGACCAGAGTGGATACAGGTGTCCCGACCAGAGTGGGATCAGGTGTCCCGACCAGAGTGGGAATACAGGGTGTCCCCAGAGTGGAATTACAGGGTGTCCCGACCAGAGTGGATATACAGGGTGTCCCGACAGAGTGGGATATACAGGGTGTCCCGACAGAGTGGGATGTGCAGTGGTGTCCCGACCAGAGTGGGGTGCAGGGTGTCCCGACAGAGTGGGATGTGCAGGGTGTCCCGACCAGTGGGATGTGCAGGGTGTCCCGACCAGAGTGGGATGTGCAGGTGTCCTGACCAGAGTGGGATGTGCAGGGTGTCCGACCAGAGTGGGATGTGCAGGGTGTCCCGACCAGTGTGGGATGTGCAGGATGTCCCGACCAGAGTGGAATGGAATTACAGGGTGTCCAAACAAGAGTGGAATTACAGGGTGTCCCGACCAGAGTGGAATATACAGGGTGTCCCGACAGAGTGGGATATACAGGGTGTCCCGACAAGAGTGGGATGTGCAGGGTGTCTCGACAAGAGTGGGATATACAGGTTGTCCCGACCAGAGTGGGATGTGCAGGGTGTCCCGACAAGAGTTGGATGTGCAGGGTGTCCCAACCAGAGTGGAATATACAGGTGTCCCGACCAGAGTGGAATATAAAGGGTGTCCCGACCGAGTGGAATATACAGGGTGTCCCGACCAGAGTGGAATATAAAGGGTGTCCCGACCGGAGTGGAATATACAGGGTGTCCCGAATAAGCGCTAATTTGCCTGTAAAAATGCTAAATTGTGTTGCTCTATAAGAGTAAGTTCAGATAACTAAATCAACGATTTTTGAGAAAAACTGTTGAATTTTTCAATTTAAAATTTATATCATTTCTATATTCATATAGAGAGACATCTTTTAGAATTTTGGCGGAAAATTGCTACCAAAATACCCCCTAATCCTCATACATCACTTGTTGAAAATAATGGTCCTAAATTCTATATGACAGAGCTTTGATCTGGAGAACCAAAAAAGACCATTGGTCATAATGACCAGAGTCTTAGCATTTCCTTACTTGATCTTCGGTTTTTGTACAAATGAGAAGCTCTCGTTTAAAAAAGAGGATCAAGTTTCGGAATTCCCGCGGATTCGTCTCCATTTTTCAAAATATCTCTTAATTCTTCCAAATAATGTTTCAGCCAATCATCTACAATAAAAATAAAGCACAACCGCATTAGAAAATTGTTACCTTGTGAATTAACGCCAGCAATACATAAAATGGCAACTAGGATGAGCATTATATTATTTTTCTAATTAAATTTTAAAAATGCATTGGACTCCATTGGAGTTAACAAAATAACCACTTGTTCATTTTTACTGATTCATATCATATCAGACACTCAAAAATTGAGAAGGAATTAACGCTATCTTGATTAATAAACTCTTGAAGCAAAAAAAAAATTTATTTTAAAAATCAAATACGACACCTCCAATAGGTGGGTCCTTTACTGGCTTACATTAGTATGAAGGAAGGAAAATGAAATACAATGATGTAACATAAAGTTTGTATTATTTCATACTAAAATAAGGAGAACACAAAAGTGATTAGAAAATACATCGATTTTGTATTTTTAGCATATTTTTAGGAAAAAAAATTTCTAAAAATTTAAGGTATGTGACGGGGTCCGAAGCCAAGGCCGACGCCTCGCTGGGTATGGGTTGTGGCTCGAGCGACTTCATATTGCATTTCCATCGTGGAGAAAAGTTCCTCCTGTTTTTTGAACATATCTTTGACTTTTCCGTCCTGTTGAGGCTTCGGCGCATTGTCTTTGATGCCCATAAGCCGTTGAAATTTCGCAGTCATTTTTCCGTCTTGGTCCTGCGAGAATTTGGCGCTTTGCCAGATGGCGGTGTTCTTCACTTCCTGTTCGGCTGCATCGGGTTTTCTACTGTTCCAGAGTAGCTTTCTTTTGGCGATTTGTTCTGCGTAGCGGCCAGAATTGAATATGACGGGGTTTAAGATGGATTCGGCACTTGTAGTTCCTTTGTCGGATTCTTTTTCTGGTTTTGATTTCGAGTCGTGATGACGACTGTAATCTCGGCGAGGGCTGCGGGAACGTCTGCTTCGACTTCTCGATCGGCTCCTCCTACCATGACTGCGACTTCTGCTTCTGTCATATCTCGAATGCCTATCTTTAGATCGGTCTCTTCTGTGCGACTTACGTTTCTCAGATCTCCTCTCACTCCTTTCCTCCTTATTCCTTCTCGAAGAAGACGCTTCTCTCCTCTCCTCTCTATCTTCGTCGCTAGAATAATATCTATCCATATTTCTTCAAAAGCCAATAACTCAAGTCGGCAAATCCCCCTTCCTTATTAGCATCTCTATACTAAAAAAAACTGTCAAAACACTAAAATAGTATAAAAATAAGTTTCTTTTTGACCATCCACAGCTTTTATTGACAACCCGAACTTCAATGTCTAAAACTCAAAACACATGATAAAATCAAGAAGGCCGAGAAACCGGGAAATCTTTAAAAATACAAAAATCAAAATAAAAAGTTCCTTGGTCACTTCTAAGATTAAAATGAATTAGAAAAATGCATAATTTTATAAAATATTTTAATAAATTAATAAAGTTTAGCTTAAAATCAAGTCTTCAGAGAATGAACACGTTTGAAAAGAAAGAAAACCGAGATTTCCAGAGCGGTTCTTGGATCAGTTAACGCTAAAAAGAGCTGATCTATTGAGAATTGAGAGTATACAGGGTAGACCAAATAACCTAATTTTTTCCCTAAAAAAATTTTCTTCAAAATACTCTTTATTTTATTGAAAAAAAAAATTGATAGCAGAGAAACATACGCCCATTTTGTGTAGCCCACTCTGCTTTTCTGGCGCTACTAAGCTTTCCAGAATAGCAGCTCCTTTTGTGTAACTGCTCCAATGACCGTGCTAACTGCTACTCTGCTAGCCTAGCACATTGTAATCCGCAAAACCAACTCTAACCTCTTGAGTACAAATTCTCTTTCGACGTTTGTGCTTGTTCTCGTACGAGCTAAGGCCTTTTGTCCGGCGACTTGCACTTTTAAAGACAAATCAAACTTCAAAATGTCGAAGGCTGAATTAGCTTGCGTTTACTCCGCGTTGATCCTCGTCGACGACGATGTCGCAGTCACCGTAAGTTTTATTTCATTTTGTCGAAACCCCCGGAAAGTAGTCACGTGGCTCACATCGGCCCCATGTGGTCAAATTTTTTTAAAAACTTAAGAGTTTTCTTCTTTATTTATCACCTTATCAGCGAACCTCTATTACTTTCTTCACGTAAAACCCAATTAAATGCGGCATAAGCCACTTAAAGCGTTCTTGCATCTTATACTTATTGAAGGAATCAGTGTTACCACCCTGAAGATTGAACCAAAATTTGGATTTGGGCATTATTCTAGGTCTGAACGATTTTACTCATAGAATATATTGATTTTCAGGGAGAAAAAATCCAGACCATCTTAAAGGCCGCCAATGTCGACGTTGAGCCATACTGGCCTGGACTCTTCGCCAAATCTTTGGAAGGAGTCAACGTCAAAGAATTGATCTCCAACATCAGCAGCGGAGTCGGTGCTGCTCCTGCCGGTGGCGCTCCTGGTAATTAACCCTGTGATCATCTTTACAAATTAATGTATTTTCTATAGCTGCCGCAGCCGCTGATACCGCCGCCGCCGCTCCTGCTGGAGACAAAAAGAAAGAAGAGAAGAAGAAGGAAGAAAGCGATAACGAATCCGACGACGATATGGGATTCGGTCTCTTCGATTAGACCATTCTGGGTGATTGTTCGGCGTGAAAGGGATGTACAAATATCCATGAATGTGTTTATTTTATAAATATAACTTTGATTTATAATTTCTGTCTATCTTTTACACCTATTTAATCCAAATTGATTATTGAAGGCAAAAATAAGAGCCTTCTGGTGCTTATATTATTAAAAAACCTCTCAAAGTATGAAGATTTTCTTTAAATCTAATGGCTTTTAGCTAATATAAGCACGACAACCGCTGGAATTTTCATTTGAGGTTAACGAAATTTGGTATTTAGAGCTTTTCAACATCTCGGACGAGTTCTGATATGGCTAAAATCGGCCGACGGGTTCTGGTACTTTGCTTAGGGCCTACTACATTATCCACAGAATCTTGTACTTCGAGGTTCCAATCACCCCCCCCCCCCCCCGGGTAAATACACCACTGTAGGAGGGGGAAGTATAACCGAGGAGAAGTTTAGGGAGGGGAAGTATAACCGTGGAGAAATTTAGGGAGGGGGAAGTATAGATCAAGGATGGTAAAGCATTATGGTGGGGAAGTAGAAAGCAGGGGGAATAACAATCTAGTAAATTGTGGAAGGGCCACTCTGACTTATTCTCGATTTATCCGTATATTTCATCAAAACTAATCTTATTTTATTTTTCTTTCTATGTTTTAATGAACTTTTAATGTAGTGAATTGGCTTTTTATGTTAAATATGAAAAAATATTATCCGGCCGCCAATTCGGAGATTCGGATTCTCACCGTATCTCATACGCTGACGACCGAACTCCGAACGACCACAGTAGTCAGTACCACTGGGTAGGGTTGATTCGATATCTCGGACGGATAATATCGGATGAACCGATATATCGGAAAGAAAATATCGGAAGGAGAATATCGTGATATATCGCGTTATCGCATCGGCTGTTAACAGGTATCCGTGTGTTGCCCCATTTTTCTTTCGGATTCATATCGTAAAAATATCGCGATATATCGGTAAGGAATATCGTATCGGATAAAATATCGGAAGGAAGATATCGAATGAACCGATATATCGGAAGGAAGATATCGATATTTCGATATATCGGAAGTATCGCAACAACCCTACTGGGAACTGGGAATCATCGATGCTGGGAATAATTAGGGACACGATATCGGAAGCAAAGTATCGATACCCGGTATCGTAAAAGTATCGGAACAGTTTTATCGATGCCAGTATCGTATCGGGCCTAAAGTGTCGATACTTTTAAGTATCGGTATCGCTGGTATCGGCAACTTTCCCGCCGAAATTCAAATAAGTTTTTTCAAAATCTCTTTTTTTTCCAAAACAGTTTAATCGAAACCAGCATCATATCGCCATCGGACCCTAAGTATTGATACTCTTAAGTATCGGTATCGTCAACTTTGGACCTAAAGTATTGATACTTTTAAGTATCGGTATCGTCAACTTTCCCGCCGAAATTCAAATAAGATTTTTAAGTTTATAGAGTTTAACTGCCAACTGGACTGGAGAGTGGGAGTGGTGTGGATCCCTTGGTGGGGAAGGCAAAAGCTGCAAAGCAAAGTCTTCCTGATGGCAGTGTTGCAAGACGTCCGATCATTTAAAAATGTTTAAAAAAAACGGTACCGATACTTTTTACCGATACTGCACAAAAAGTATCGATGCTCCGATACTATCGGTCAAAAAGTATCGAGGTCAAAATCGGTGGTATCGGAAACAAAAGTATCGATACTTCGATAGTATCGAGGTATCGTTCGTGTCCCACTGTGGGAATTGCGATCGTATACTAGACGCCGGTTTCCAATTCTACAACTACGATGGTGAGAAAATCTATTTTTTTGCTTTCCTTCATGACACTTTAACTTCGTAAATACTCAAATATATTTCTTAAACAATCAAAATTTTCCATTTTAGTTAGATTTTTATAATCATAATTTATTAATTCCGTTTTTACTTTGTTCCTTTTAGGTTAAACCAGCAACAAAACCTAAAGTATCCAAAGCGGAACTAAAATACCGAAAAGAAAACGTTCCAGGTTTGTTGTTTATTGTTTTAATTATTTAAATTGATTATTTAAACATTTTATACAAATGATTGCATATTAAGGATAAATTAGATAAAGATTTCCCGCCATAATTTTGATGGCGCCATATTACTACATGGTAGTCTTTTTGATTACATACATGCTGAGGGGGCAGTTTTCATCTTCTCAAAGAGAAGTGATTGTATTACCCTCCATGTTCGTTTTTAAGGAAAGAGGATTTCCAGTAGAAAAGTACTTGTCTGGAGCTGGCTCCTACAGTAGCCTCCTCAAAGTAGAGGAATTTATAATTTTTCATCCATACAACCGGAAAAAAAATATTATTTTGAAGGTTAAAGATAAAGTTTCTTTGCCCAGCCAGGCTACAGGAAATGGGCGTAAACAGCTCCAATTTCTCCCTTTCACTTTTTTCATTTAATTTTATTTATTATAATAAGTCTTTAGTGAAGATGGGACCAATAGTATGGTTGCACAAACGAAACTTTTGACTGACAGATCCCCGCAATTTTCTCAAACTCCAAAAAAACCGCCGGCAATTTCCCAGACAACTAAGGAAGATTCTTTTAAATTTGGTGAAAATCTGACCTTGAAATGGTTTTTGGATAAAAGTGACGATGCCCACCAAAGACACCCTCACGATTGGCATAGATCACAAACTAATATTTCGTATAATTTGTTGGTGGAATTTGAAATAATAAGTGGTCAATGATCATTAACCCTTTCGAGACCGCAGGCGACTATAGTTGCCCAGCAGTGCCAGCGGGAAGCCTCTCTAAGAAATTTAATACCTTCGCTTCCCGTAGCGACATGCAAAAACTGGCCATCTGTTTGGGAAGAAATGAACATGATGATCGCATCACTCGTCGCTTTCTGTGCTTTGCTTCGGGGAGAAGTGAGGGAAAAGTGCTGCGCCGTAGCCAGAGAATCCGGCATCAGACGTGGTCTCGAAAGGGTTAATGACCATAACGTCATTGAAGATGCAACATGTGCTGTCTGCCTTTTGGCTACTTTTCAGGAGAGACAAGAAACTTAATCGTTGCCTTCAGATTTCAGATATCACTTTTTATCATTTTTGGCGGTTGAACTGCATTTTGATGATTTTTTTTACAAATCTAAGTTAACTGACCATCGCCGCGGTAGATTTTGCTTATATACAATACAAATCTCATTTTGCCCAAAATGCGAGTTAGCACATGTTGCATCTTCAGCAACGATAAGGTAGTCTGTGGTGCCACTTGATGGCCTCAATTTGCACCGATTCTTTCTTTTGTGGTTATATTGTCGAAAGATTTTTTTGAAATGCGCAAAAAGAGCTTTGAAAAGTTCCTGTTGGAGAAAGCTCCAGAACAGTATTTCTAAATTGCTGTTAATTTTTGTATGTTCTTAGATGTCAGCCAAGCTGTTAAGAAGAATGTTCTTTGCACAGTATGCAACGCATCTATCAAACCACAGGTCTTGAAAGGAAAAGTTCTTACGCATCCATTTTTGGAAACCCTTCTCTGCCAGGTATATTGCTTGCTGGATATTAGTTTCATCGCTTATTCTCTCCTTTTTCAGAAATGCCATGATTTTTACGGCGACGGAGAATTCTCCGTTGATGAAGATGGCAGTGACAAATACTGCCGTTGGTGTGGACAAGGCGGCACACTGTACCTATGTTCAACTTGTACTGCAGGATTTTGCAGAAAGTGTATAAAAAGAAATTTAACCAAGTCCTGTTTAAAAGACGTTGATGATGATGATTGGAAGTGTTATTGCTGCGTCGTTGATCCTCTATATGAACTTCGAGCAACATCATGGGCTGCACAAGAGTATGCCAAACAAATAGTAAGTTGTCTTCATTACTTAGATACAATTTCATTCTTTTCTTTTAGGGCAACAAAAAGGTTCAAAGACAATCGATCTTTCGGATTCTGATGAAAGTGACCATGAAAAGAAAGAAAAGAAGAGTTCGAACAATTTATCGGACACTGGTCAAAGCAATCATGAAAGTAAAAAAGAAAAAAGTAAGAAGCGAAAGCACGATTCTGAGGATGAAGAAAGTTCTTCAAAGATACGTCAGTCTGAAAGATCTTCTAAAAAGCGAACCAGAGAAGACGACAGTGATTACGCTGAAAGCACACCAAAAAGGCGATCTGAAAGGACACCCAAGAGGCCAGCGAATGAAGACGACAGTGATTACGCTGAAAGCACACCAAAAAGGCGATCTGAAAGGAACCCGAAGAAGCCAGCGAATGAAGACGAGAGTGAAGCCAAAACCTCCAAAAGTACAAATGCTGAAGATAAGGAAAGCAAATCAAGCAAAACACCTTTGAGCCGAGAAGAAAAAAGTTGTACAAAAGACTCGCTGTTAAGTTCACCACCGTCCTTAACGATGCAAGCAAAATCTGTGACAAAGTAAAGACAAACGTGAACAAATGTAAGGCTAAAAGTCACAACTTTACTAACATGCGAACGACTGAAGACATTATAAATGCAAGAGAAAGCATCTCCGGTATGTTAAATTCGATAAAACAACTTTGCGTTGACATGACTGATATCGTCTCTACAACTTCCGATAACGTTATCGCTGAAATCGAAAAACTCCATGAAGCCAAAGAGAAAAATGGTATTTCCGATGAAAAGAAGCAAGAGGATCACTCCGATGAGGACAAGAACACCGGTTTAGGCGAAAAGGAAACTGATCTTGACAAAACTCTTGAAAGCGAAGCCAACGACGTCTCAAAGAAATTCGATGAATCTTTAGATGACGAAAAATCACTTAACGAAAGCGATGAAGGAGACAGCAAAAGATCGAGAAAAAATCAGAAGATGACATGGAAAAAAGTTTCGAAAGTGACGATGGACAAAAAAACAATCACGAAAAATCCATCGACAAAGATGATGAAAATGATACGAAAAATGATCACGAAAAATCCATCGACGACGAAGATGATGAAAATGATACAAATCGAAGCAATCTTGATAGCTCGAAAGATGAATGATTTTTTTTAACAGCATTTATATCCTCGCTGTTAACTTTTTCAAAAAGGAGTAAAGTTTTGTTTATATTCTATTAGTTTAAAAAAATTTTTTTATTATATTCCTATGATTTCCACCGCTTCTATCTTTTGTTCATTGAAATAATAAATAATGGAATCTAAAATCTATTCATTAAAAAGATGTTTCTTTGGGCTAGGAAACATATTTTTTTATGTTTATCAACACTAAACCGCCCTCCACATCTTGTTTAATTGTATATATACTTAAACTTCAAAATTTGTAACTTCCTCCCCTTTTTTTCTTTGGTTGATGTACAAAATTCTAGTGCCTAGGTCATTTATATTGTAAGTTAAAATAAATACAATTTGTTTTTGTTTGATTTATTTACTGTTGTTCATTCATTATTGAGTTGTCAAAATCGATTGAGTAAAGAAATAGCTTGTCTTAACCTGTTAGTCAGCCAATGGACTTCCACCATTTGAGACCAGGGTTCGATCCCGGGTTGGGTGGAGTGATTTTTGTTTGGAAGTTAAATTCCAAATAAATATTCTTCCACAAAATCCGCGGATAAATTGGTTAGGCCACTTCTATGGAGTTGGCCCTGATAGGGCGCCATGGCAATATGGCGAGAGCCCCCCCCCCTTAATGGCCCATAAAGCTAGTCCAAAAAAAGAAGTGAATGGATTAACCAATGAGGAAGAAGGCCTCTTGCTCTTCGGTTAAACCTATTATTCTTCAAATTATTAAAAAAGCGTAAGCGGCTTACTGCCTTACGTAAAGTTGTTAGTCCTGGTTTTTTTGGAGCCAAACCCTTATCTCTTATCAAAGCACCACATTATCACTACACACTTATCACACCCTCTCGAGTTTACTTGAATTTGATACTTCCCCGATATTGTAGACTATTTTATCGGTTAGTATAAGTCAAATTTTAAACTCTATGACGTCTTTGTGTAGTTTTACCCCATATTTCTCTCAAAAATGGAGTGTTCACCAATTCTTACTCTTGAGGCACTTTTAAACTGGAGTCCGCCTCCTGAAAACGAAGATTGGTCACATTTAGTCAAACCGAAAGTAGAGAACCAAAAAAATGTTTTCAATGGAGCGAACAAGATGAGTTTCCAGTGCTTAAAAATAAATCTGAAGTGCCTAAAACGCTTTTTTGTCATGATATGAAAGGAGGATATCTTGAAGATAAGTAGGTATAGAATATTGGATGTATTCTTAATTTTTTTATTGAAGATTTGTTGAAGGATGTCCTTCGGATGAAGCGTTTACATTCTTCAGATGGTCCGGAATCGACATTTTTGTCTATTTTAGCCATTCTTTTATCACCATTCCTCCTTTAGGGTGGATTAACGCTGCTCATACAAATGGCGTTACTGTTTTAGGTATTATGAACATCAATCAACAAATCCAAATTTGCTTTTCAGGAACCATAATAACAGAAGGTGACAGCGGAAAAGCTCTTTTTAAAAAACTCCTCAAAGACGAACTCTAATTGAGAAATTTTGTCAAAAATCTGCGCAGATAGCCCACCATTATAAGTTCTCCGGATTTCTCCTTAATGTTGAAAATAAAATAAAAGGGAAGTTGATGAAAAAATTTAGAAAACAGTAAAAACCTTGAGGGAAGAATTAAAAAAATGTGATCCTCAAAATATCCTCATTTGGTACGACTCCGTCATAAATGATGGAAAAGTCAAATATCAAAATGAACTAAATAAAAACAATAGGTAAATAATATTTAAATATTTCTAATTGATGTAGCGATTTTTTCGATATGACTGATGGGATATTTTTAAATTATAACTGGGATGAGAAAAAGCTTTCGTCGAGTTATGAGTTTGCTGGTAGCCGTCGTTTTGACGTTTTCGTGGCGTCGACGTTTTCGGTCGAGGATGTTTCGGTGGGGGAGGTTTCAACTCGATTTGGTAAAATCTCAATTTTTTTCGTCCTCAATACAAAAATTTTAGGCCATGAAAGAAATCAGAAAACACAATTTATCAGCCGCCATTTTCGCACCTGGATGGGTCTTTGAATGTGCCAGCGATGAAGACAAATTTAACCATCGTGATTACCTATTTTGGAGAAATATTTACCCTCATTTATACATAAGCGCACTTTCAAATTTACCGTTCAAAACATCATTTTGTATCGGTCTCGGAAAAAACTATTTTCAAAAAGGAGAAGTATAAAAAAACTTAAACTTTTAAAAATTTACATTTTTTCATTAGTATCAAAAGAAGGCCCATGGTACAATTTGAGCCATCAAGACTTCCAAATTTCGAATATTTTACCTTGGAAAAATAATGAATGTTCAATCTCCCTCAATAGTAATGATGCCTATAATGGAGGAAATTGTCTAGTTTTAAAAAACAGCGATTTTTCAAGGTAAACATTAAGAATAAATTGAAAAGAAAAAATTGTAAAAATTTATTTTTAGACTAATAGTATGTGATATTCATTTAAAAAAAGTGGAAAAACTCAAAATTAATTTGACAACGAAAAATCAAAAAGGAAATGGAGAAATTGAAGTTAGACTCAAATATCTTGATGATGGTTCAGCAAAGTGAGTGTACAAGATCTAGAAGACCAGTGGTCATTTTATCCTATGGGGTCTTCAGGACCCTTCCTTTTCCTTACTTTGACTTGAAAGTGTAATTTTATGTTTGATTAGGAAAACCATCGTTCTACAACATTCTGATACCTGCGATAAAGTGAATAATTGGTGCAAAAGGTAAAATTGTAAACATTTTTTGATAAATTTTAATTTTATTTTAGAACATTCTTTTTTGGTCCATGCGAAGCCAATATACTCGAACTGAGCTGCAGAGTCGATACGCCTGCTTCGGAATTATTGCTTGGTAAAATCCATTTGTCAAAAATATAAATTATTAAGATTTTTAAAAATAAAATTTATTTAATAAATCACAATTTAAACTATTCGAACTATTTTTAACAATTTTTTAAATTACAAAAAATAATAGACTCTATGATATACAGGGTGGTCTAAAAAATATAAACTATTTTGGACGGGTTAATTTGAATGGAATTTGAAAAAATGGCCGAAGAGAGAAAAAAGTCTAAAAGACTAATGCCCAGGCGGACGTGCCATTCGAAAACTATTTTTGAAGAAGAAAACTAAGCTAAGAGATCATAGGGTGAATCACCCTGTATAAAATTTTATTGTATCGGCAGTCGGAAGGATACAGGTCGTTTTTTTGACGTGTATCAACAGGCACTAACAGGACGAGATTAAAGTTCGTTTCGGCTATTTTGAAGCGGAATTTTTGGTGCAGTATATGGTTCCAGATCGGCAGGAACTTCATGACCGTCGATTTCTTCAGCCAATCTAAGGTATCTTTTACGAACATGATGTGCTGCAGCTTTCGGCTGTCTGTTTCTTGTAAAAATTCCTTTTTTGTTCCCTCCAACTCTTGTCGTTGCTAATAACAAAAAAATATATTATAAAGAAAAATTTTTCTTCTCACATTGTTCCGTTTTGAAGTCAGCAAAATTCCAAATCATCTCGCCAATAAAAAAACTTTTGTTTCTCAAATTATCGAATGCTTTAAAATGCTCTGATAGCAAAGTTACTTGATATTCTTCAGACCATATATAATCTGGTTGCTAAAAATCAAAATTAATATTATGTAAATTTTTAAAGAAATTACAAGATGTAACCCAGGCATTGTATCTGCTCCATATTCCATAATCATAACTGGCTTGTTATGTTTCAGATGCCATTGTTCTGCTTCAGATTCTATATTCAACTGTATAACTTCTGTCTTTCCTGGATCTCTATACCATCCGTTATATCGGTTGAATCCAATTATGTCCATAAATTGGCCCTAAAAATTTTCTTTTATGATATCAAGATTATAAAAATGCCAGAAGACAGAAAAGAAAAAATGCAATGATTCCACCAACATGCAGTTAGGCACAAAAGTAACATAAACATAACTTAAAATTGGTCCCAGGTATCCTTGGAGGGATATCATGCTTAGAGAACCTGACATCCGACATGCTTGTTATTTTGAGCAGTGGCGGAAAGGCGATTGCTTTTTATTTTAAGCCAGAAGCAACCCAAAGAGAGGACAAGTTTCTGATTTTTTTTTATTTTGAATTTGGCACGTCAATCCGCCACTGTTTCGGATCTTTTTAATCCTTCCATCGATTTTCATTTACTCACTCCTTGCTCGTAATCGGCACCTTGAGCAATGGCAGCAGTCACCGGACGGTAATCAATAGATTTCACATGTTGGACCACATATCTACATTTTAAAATTCAAATTATTTACGAGAGCCCAAAAAAAAAATCAGCACTTTTAAAAAATTTCGTTTCGGCAGAATCACTAAAACTACCTAAGTACAAAAAAAATCAGAGAAGGAAAATCAAAACCTCTCATGCGGCTTTCGTTTTTGGCATAAAAATATTAAGACAGAAAAGACTAGTCACAAAACAAAAAAGTTATAAGATCTGGCAAAAAATCAAGCAAATTTTTTTAAATTTAAGGCTTAATTTTGGTTTTTTGGTTTTTTTAATTATTTCGATTTTTTGTACAACTCACCGCTTGATCAACAGAATACCACTTGTTCAATACAGCGGTAACCGGCCTCTTTTTTTCCAAATTTTTTACATGGTTCACCACAGATCTATTTACAAAAATTTACATATTTTCTTAGTTTTTGAGGACTTTTATGAATATAAAAAAGGTAGCGTAGGACATTTACTCTTTTTTTAAAAATTGAATTCATCACCTGAAATAATCTGCAGATTCAGCATATTGTGTCCTCGGCTCGTTAGCGACAGACCACATAATGACCGATGGTCTATTTTTGTCCCTTTCAATCAATTGCGTCAGCGATTCTTTATGCTTGTTCATAAGTTCAACGGAAAATCGGCTAAAAATAAATTTTACATATTATTTTTTAAAGAATTAAAAACTTTTGATTTTTTGTTTTGTTTTGAGGTCACCTCCTTTTAGATTTTTTGGGAATTCTGCTGGGCGTATTTTTCGATATTTGAATCTTCTTTTTTCCTTGCCTTCTCTTCAAATTTTTCCCCACCCTTTTTCCGTCGAGAAAGATTTGTTAGTGGTAGGAAACTTATTTTTAAAGTTAAAAGAAAAAATTATTACTCAGTGTCAACACTCGGGCATTCATCGATGATCATAATTCCTTCTTTGTCAGCAAAATCCATTATTTCTTCAGCATACGGATAATGAGAGGTCCTATATGAATTTGCTCCGACCCATTTGAGAAGGTTGTAATCTTTAGCGATGAGGGCAAGATCGAGCCCTTTACCTCGAATCTAGTTTTCATATTAATTATTTAAAAATAAAATAAAAATTTTTACATCTGAATCTTCATGACGGCCAAATCCTCGAAGATAAACAGGTTTGCTGTTAATCAAAAGACTTGTATCTGTCCATTGAATCGTCCGAATTCCCACCGGAAGTCGATAATCATCCTCGATATCAAGTCCCCACTGTGTGTTACTTATTTTAACCTAAAATCACATGACATAAACATAAATTTTAGAACATGGATCAAAATGCTGTCAAGAAAAAGAAATCGAAACTGGTATAAAAATTATTTTTATTATTAAAAATGTTTGTTTTAAGGAAATAGAAGATGAAGCTGAAGAAGAACAACTTGAAAGTAAGTAACCTTGAAAAAATAACCTAACAAAATAACCTCAAAACTAACGCGTTTTTCTTCCGGTTTTTCATGCCTCTTAATTTTTCTAACTGTAACCGTTTTAAGTCTTCAGACATTTTGCTCTCTACATCAAAATGAACTTTTTGAACTTCAGTTTGTTTTTCTTTTGGCATATTTGGTTTCATCTCCAAATTTTGATGTTGGATTAAAGTTGAGTTTCGACGATAATATTCATATTCGCTTGGATACATCATACGGTGCCCTATCGGCTCTTTTGCCTAAAAAAAACTTCAACATAATTTTTTTTTCAAGTCCTTACTGAATGCATAGCAGTTGTATATCCTGCCAACATCTCGTATACGCGCTATAAAATTATTTGTATTTCTTTGGCTTTTAGATCAAGTCCATGCCTTTATGATCTTTACTTTTTTATGAAAATTATCATGGTTATGTGCTTTCATATTTTTATGTCCAATGTTTGGAGGCTCTTGAGACTCATAAGATCGTCTCGGCGTCTGAGACTTCATCGCCTTATGACCAAATGAATTTCGTTCTTCAGCACTATCCTGCTATTGTTATTTTAAAAAGTTATTAATTTATTCTAACCCTTTGTTGTTTACGAGATGGAAAGCTTGCATAATTTTTATGTCCTAAATTTCTATCATTTTCATCTTCTAAAGACTAAAAAATATTATATTTTACTAATTACGAATATCTACATCATGTTTTTGGATAGGAAACGTCGGATAGTCTTTATGACCTTTATTTTCTTCGATTTCATCTTCAAAATACTAAAAAGAAATTTTTAGAAACGTACGACGCGTACGTAAACGTTTGAGGTTACGTACGACGCGTACGTAAACGTTTGAGGTTACGTACGACGCGTACGTTTGAGGTTACGTACGACGCGTACGTAAACGTTTGAGGTTACGTACGACGCGGTCTTTGCTCCTACGATATCCCCTTTTTCTGTCCTTGTTTAGGGTTTGTCATGTTTTTGTGTCCTGTCCGATTCATAATTTTTGTTTGTTTTCATGTGTTTCTGATCACATTTTTAGGAGAATTTAAAAACAAGATCTACTCTTTCTTCAAAGTCAAGCGGAAACGTTTCTTCTCTACTGCATCCAGAAGTAAAAAAAAATGAAAGAAAAAAATTTAAAAAGTTTTTAGGTTAGTTCAGAAGATGCCGAAGAGATAATGACCGTGGTAAATTATTAAAAATGCAGATAAAAATTATTGAAATTTTAAGGTTAATGAACACGGCACCTTTAAAGGTTCAAAAGTTGGTGAAATTTTTTTTTGTGCTTAAATAATGTTTTGAACAGGAAAAAGCAGAACTTCCGCCACCCATCGACCCAAGATTCATGTCCGATGAGGTTATTTCATGTCAGGTTATTTTGTTTTCATTTTTTCTTTTAGATTGATTTAATCTTTCTGGAAGCTCTAAAAGATCAAGTATTTTAGTTTTATGATTTGTGTTGTTTATTTTGTGACAGTTTGATACAAAAAAAGCGAAATCAAAATGTCGTTCTTGCGATACGAAAGTTGCATTTACGGTGCCAGTAAGGCGTAAACAGTTGAATCAAATAGACCCCAGATTTATCATAGGAGGGGCTCATCCGCAAGTAAACAATTTAAGAAATTAACTAAATTTTTTTCAAAAGTATAACAGCGACGATGCCAGAGAAATTATGTTAGAGGTACAAAGTTTTTACGAAAAAGATAGTAAAATAATGAAATTTTAGATGTTTGAACACCAATATTTAAACCCTCAAAGAGTGATGTTTTATTTATACTTTAAAAAATGAGGTCTTGAATTGTCAATTTCAGATAAGAATTCCTCCACCTCCAATCGATCCGCGATTTATTCAAGGTGGTGCTAACCCGGTTGTAAGTTTTTTTCTTTTTCTTTCTTTCTTTATAAGTGGCTTTTAGATTGAAGAATTATGTTTAAAATGTTATAAAGATAGAAAAGAAGTAAGTTTATTAAAAAAGAATAATTTGAAAATTGCTTAGGAATTCGTTATAGAAATTGACTCACTGGAAAGTTTTTTATCAGAATATTCGGATGGATCAGTAATTTAAAATATTAATGATTAATTAATAATAAAAATAAAGAGTTCAACGTTTAGCTCAGATTCAAGTGACTCTGAATATAGTGAAGTAATTATTTTAAAATAAAAATTGTTTAAAAAATTATTTTAGAGCGATCGTAGTTCTCGAAAGTTTTCTTCTTTACATGGCGTAATAACCTCTAACTTTATAACCTTAAATACTAGTTTATTTTTGTTTTAGATTGATCCTAGATTTCCGAAAGGCGCAGACGTAAAAGTTATTTTTTTATGTTTTGTAATTAATTATAATGTTTTAGAAAGATCGTCCGAGAAGAAAGGTGAGTGAAATGATAACTAAGTATTTATACTAAAATAATTAGGTGGAGTCCATGGACATAAATATTGACCCGAGATTTTCAATTCCTTTTTTACCTTTTCGGAAAGTATGTCCGCAAAAAACTGCGTTTTTTTTAAATAGATTTTTTTAAGAGCGTTTCAAGTGAGCTAGACCCTCGATTTATAAAGGGAGGAGCACTTCCTCAAGTATTATTTTTTTTTTTTTACTTTTACTTTTTTTTAAGTTTGAAACGGATAACGCAAAAGAAATTTTGACGAAGGTAAATCTTATATTATCAGGCTCTAAAACGGACTTCAAATTTTTGGGGTTAAACTAAGTTCGTTTTCCTGCCGCAGTTAGCGTGGGTGTTGCGCCCTTTTGATTATTTTTAATCGTTTTTTAGAGTTACATAGAAGCTTATAACAAGCAATCGGTATTTTCAAAAAGTATTATAAAATGACGATAATATCTTATAGGCAACAAAAATACCACCTCCGCCTTCAATCGACCCGAGATTTATACACTCCATTGAACTTGAAATCATAACTAAGGTTGACCTCATTTTTAAATTTATCATTAACTTTTTTAGGAAGAAAATAATAAAAGAATGAAGAAGACGTTAATTTGCAAGCCAAAAAAATAATATAACTTTTGTATATTTTGTGGCTTCCTAAAGGACTTACTTCTAAAGTGTATAGGTAACCGGGATTCGGGTCCATCAAGTACGGCCACCAAAATTTAGCGTTTTGCACTTCAAGCTTTCCGAGATAAACGTCATCTTGGATGTCGTCTGAAATTTTCGAGACGATCTTCCCTCCCCCGTCGACCAAATAGACGCTGCAATGGATCAGGTTCTTCCCGTTAGAACTCGGCCCGAAAGTAACGTTGAAGTAAACTATTCCTGTAATCTTTCATTAAACAAATACCGCAAAACCATCGAGAATCGCACCTTTTGAACCTACGATATCCGTGTAGATGGTTATATCATCGATGTATATTGAAGGCGTTCTGTACAACACTACACTTCTGTGTATCCCGCGTAGTTGAAGAAATCGAAGTATACGATAAAATTCCTTCGTCCCATTTAGCCTGAAATAAAAATTGTTATAATAATTTAGGTTTTTATTCGGTACTAACGTGTATATTTCTTGGAGTTGCCCTTGTGGGATGTTGTTGAAGTCAACGTGTTGTTTACTGCCACCGTGATTAGATTTTTCTCTCCGAAGAATAGATTTGATGACACTTCTGCTTGAAAGGGAAGATGGCCGATTTCATGGGAGACTACTTTTTGACCGTTGATCCACTATGGGAAAATTTAAAAGTTTGGTTAACTAACCTATAACTTACGACATCCGCGTGATAATGAACGCTTCCGAATCGTATCCAAACTTTACTCGCGTTTTCCTGCCAGCTTTTCGGCACGTAGAAATTCCTGTCGTACCATACAACCCCGACATGATCACGTATCTCTTTTTCTTCTGTTATATCGTTATAACTGCTCGGTACCGGCATAGGGATCACATTACCGGTCTTTAAAAAAATCATTCACGGTATCTGGATGAAATTTCTTACCTTTTCAAGTGGGTATTTATACCAATGTTTGTCGTATCCTTCATTGGGGATTTTTGAAATTCTAAAATTCCATATCCCATCTAGCGATTTGACTTCGCGATTTTCCGATTCCCTCGGGTAAAGGATACCGCATAAGGAGAGCGGTATCAGCTGGATAAACCATATCCAGTGGCATATCATCGTCTGACCTGCTCAACCTTTAAAAAAAAGTGCAATGAAGATTATCCAAATTACCATAAAACCCTTTAGAAGCACCGGAATTTCTTACCGGACAAAATAGATGATCAGAATTATTTTTCCCCAAACTCATTCAACTTGGATGTAATCTCAAAAGACAATTCGTCAAAAAAACTGTCATTATCACCAACCTTTGGAACTTTCGACGCTCCCTTATCTTTTAAGCGTTAATAATAAACGTGTCAAGAAGCCACCGGAACCCGCAGTACATTGTACTTTTCAAACGAAGGCACGCCTATTCCTTGACCACATATTATAGAATCTCCTGTGGGATATGTTAAATAACGATCTGGTTTGACCGGAACATTTTATAATAGGGCGAGCTACTTTGGGGCGTAAGTGTAAAGAAAAAAACTGTTTTGCATAAACAAAGATAAGAAAAAAAAATTCTGCTGTATTATTAAAAATAAATTATTAGAAAAATTATGCAGCAGATCGTGACAATATGGTTATTGCAGAAGTGGCCATGACCATGAAAAATATCACGTTTGAAGCAAAAGTGGCGATTTGGGAATTAAGCATTGGCGGAAGTTTCAATGATAATTGACCAGCATCAAAGGCACAAAAATTATCTTCTGAGGGACGCGAAAGCAAATAAGAAAATTTCAATCATCAGGAAAACTTAACTAAATAATTGAAAAAAGAAAAACTGTAAAATTTTCGCCGAGATTCCTGAAAAAGCACTCAAAGATCTTAACGATTTTTCTGACACAGTTAGCAGTGTCCCTATCCTCAGTCATTAAAGAAAAACTTTTTTTTTCCAGCCACTCGGGCGTTAAAGAACCAAGGCTCTGTCAATCATTTCATTGGTGATTGCTTGTCTTTGACCTAAGCTCCAGAAATAACATTTATGAAAGTATCATGGATTTTAAATCCAAGGTTCCATAAACGTTTATGAAGAAAAAAAATCCTTAGTTTTTGCTAAAATATTCTGAAGTTGGCGATTTTTGCAGCAAAGAATCTAGTCAATCAAGCTGGGGGTGCAAAACGTTTTTGCCCAGCATCTTTTAGTTAGTATAGTAAGTGATGATTTAGGTTTTAAAATTTGAGTTTTTACTAAAGTACGTACTTGAGGATGGTCGACGTTGCTTGCTTTTTTCCTCGAAGTCTTTGAAGTTTTGGGAGGCCGTTTTGGTCCAGTGTCTTGGCGCTCACTGTTCTTAGTAAGTCTTCATCTCTCCCCCCCTTTCGGTATAAAATCTGTTGCACTCTCGGACCTCTTGGCTCCGGCGCGGCTCCACACGCGTATCGACCTCCCTACGAACCCTCAAATCGCGCCCGCGCGTCCCTCAAAGCAAATGTGCAATTTTACTCCACGCACACTTGACTAGACCTACCGCACTGCGACTATCTACGCATTTCAGGGTCCCTGCTTTCTCCTCGCCTTATCAAACAAACGAAAATGGATACTTTTATCAAGACTAACCGAAATAACGACCCAAAAAGATACTTCTATTTTGTTTCTATAATCAACAGAAAACTTTTTTTATTTCCTCAAAGAGAAGTCACCCTCCATGTCAGTTTCTTCCAGTTGTCAGTGGTGCCGGCTGGCCGTCCGTCGCATTTTCCTGAACACGTCACCAAATTTTGACAGTATTTTTGCTCTTTGTTCCCCAAAAAATTACTTCACAAGTTTACTCTATTGCCTAGTCATCCAGAACTTTTGTATTCTCCTTATAAAATTAATAGCCCTGTGAACAAAAGCTACTTTATTATCACTTTCCTTGGCTATTTTATGGAGAATACAAATTGCTATTAGGAATCTTTGAATTAATGCATACTTAAGCATCGCTTACTTTCACAGCCTTGAACCCGAAGATCCGTAGCGTTCGTATTCACCTTCAACTTATAAACGAGTGGGGTCATCAATCCATCTATAAATACTGCATTTTTTATCTTCCTTTCTTTTGTTGAAAGGACAAAAAAGTTATCTCGAATTACAAAAGAAAATTGAGAAACAGTTCGAGGTCGGTTTAGTTACAGCTGTTAAGTTATAGCATTTTAATTTTTTCCGGTGTTTATCGGCGAAATATTTCGATTTTGAATTTGAAAAATAAACTGTCGTTAAAAAAGGTTTTATCATCAAACAATTAACCAATAATAGAGGAATAAATGACTATGATAAGGGGTATCTGACGACGCGTTTCGGCTTAAAAAGTCTCGTCAGGTGAACTATTCCCTCTATCACAATCATTTCTATCAGGGGCCCGGTGTGTAGCGTGAAGACTCCGGTGCAGAAATTCTAATCCTTACATGGGTTCGAATTATCTGGGGGGCCCGGGATTATTTATCTCGAAAATGTAAATATTAATGGAAACACGCGCCGTCCTCGACACCTTAAAATTAGGTAGTTGGACGTAAAGCCTAATGTCAATAAAATGCTCCTAAAAAGGGATTGACATTGATATTTATTTATTTATTTTTATTTTTTAATCATTTCTATCTTTTCACTGTGAACCTATCTCCGAGAGATTTAGTGGATACAGCGGGAAGCCGTAAACAAACCGTCTCCCTTAAGTTCCACCGTTCTCCAAGAGATAGAGCCACTCACCACCTCATTATTGGTTTTTAATTTTTATGACAGATAGAAATGATTAAAATAGAGGGAACAGCTCACCTGACGAGGCTTTTTAAGCCGAAACGCGTCGTGAGATATCCGTTATCATAGTTATTTCGTCCTCTATTATTGGTTAATTGTTTGATAGTGAAATCAACTTTTTGCGGAATATAGACGCAATAAAAATTAAAATGTAAATGTAAAGTAATGCCATGGCAGCAAATCGCGGAATATAGACGCAATAAAAATTAAAATGTAAAGATTTTATTGATGTTTTTTACGTAAAATGACATTGTTCATAAAGAACTTGGCCAAATCCATAATGTTCCAGTTGGTTATCCATCTTGTAAGACATGCCATAGCGACTTTAAAAAAATTAAATTTTTTTTAAAATATTAAATACTGACCTAATCTTTCCAAAAAGTTCCTTTTTGATCTCATCACCAACCTATCTGTCGGAGGAGACGAAAGAACCAATGATAATTTTCCTGTATTATCCAGATTTCTGCCAGAAAGAATATAGGTTAAAATCTAACCTAAAAGTTCTTTTTTTTACTTTGAAATCTTTGCCTGAATTATTGTTGGCTGGATTTCATCACATGCTTCATAGCAAGTACAAAAAGATGTCGATTCCATTTTTATCTTTTCTAAAAAAGAAAGAGTTGTTTTTTCACAAGTTTAGAAAACTCACTTGAATGTTTGTCCAAACATTCTAGCCCGGTAATATCACAGTGCCTGACTTCTGAAAATTCTAATAATATTTATATTTTTAGTTTAGTATACCTGAAGAAATAAAATGATGACTGCAGTTGCAGTATTTGAGTTGATAACTAGCAAGGCAGCGAGAGCGGCATATTGACTTGCTGTATACTTTTAAGAATTCACCTTGAAGAACGCAATTTCGAGTTTCCAAAGCCAAAGAAGTTGTCGATTGGTGTGCTATTGTTTCTTTACTTTTGTAAATGATTTTTAACTTTTCAGAATTTTTTAACAAAATACCACGCTGGGGGGAAATATCGCGGATTTCATGTAGGTAAACCTAAATCAATAATAACAAAAATGCTCAAATGTACTTACTTTGACATTTTTTAACGTTTCAACTTCCACTATAGCGTCTTTGGCGAAATAGCTAACTTCAAAGCGGTCAGATCTTTTTAGAAACAAAAAGTTTAAATTTTTGTTTTCTGCAAAAAATACCTGACTAATTCTGAATTTACTGAAAAGCAAATCCCTATCTTAGTCACAAGCTTTTTAAATTTATGACAGCAGTTGAATTTTTTTCCATTCCATTTGCAACTTTTAAGCAGATTTTCGCATGGCGATGAATACTAAAAAATTTATTTATCGTCCAGAAAATCATAAAAATGATCAATTTTTTAAAATATGAATTTAACCATACTTTTTCAATAAGGTCATTTATTTGTTGAAACTTTCTCATTATCTCTCTCCCATGCGTACAATCTCGACAATAGAACTTTCCAGGGTTCAATAAATTTTTCACAAATTCACCAGTTATGTTCCTACAATAATTTTTGTATTTCATCTAAATATTTTTCAATACTTATCAAATCGCTCGCATATTGAGATCGCTGGAAGTCGTGACGTCCAGTGTAAATAATCGGTTTCGACATCGAAAAAGTTGATCGCGGAAAAAACTTAAGCTTATATTTCGACTGAGGTAAATAACTAATAAGAAAAAAAGAGCAAATCTCGGCATGTACGCCCAGTTCATTTTTCTGTACATAAATCTGTTCTGGTGATTAGGTATGAAATGTTACCATGACAAAAGTGACAGATCTGAACTTCTGATAAAATGAAATCAATTTCTCAGGATCAATAAATACATAGAGGACATTTTATAATAAAATAAGAAACATAGTTATTATTTCTTATTAAACAAACACATAATCATTAATAACATAAAAATTAATTGAGAATAATAAATCGAATAGTAAAATAATTTAAAAAAATACATAAAAAGTTAGAAATCATGCAAATATTGATTTTTCTTCTTTAATCAAACTTTCTCATCGGTCAGATTTGTGAGTTGCTTTTTGATTCGATCCAAAGTACCGATGAATGCGTCCAAAGTTTGAGGCTCCAGCGAAATATTTAGCTTACGAGTTTGCTTATCTTTGATGGAAGTGCGATTTTCAACCTGAAAAACGTAAAAAGTGAGAAATTTAAGAAAAAAATCGTTTTTAAGATTTAGTTTGATATTTGAACAACAGGAAGCGCTTGATCCCCTTAAGTAGAACGCAGCCATGGATTTTATGTTATTATACGTACATATTTTTATTTTTTATAAATTTTTATTCAACTTTTGATGGGTTTTTACCTCCAGTTCTAGAAGGCAATGTCGTCCAGGCTGATCTACGTCGACTGCTTGACATGAATGGTTCAAAAGCCGAGGGGGACCAACATAATCTTGAGACATGACTTTAATTTTTAAAATGCGAAATACAGAGAAAAAAACACTTTTATCAGTCACAAACACAGTGATAAAGACTGTGATAACGTGGTGATAACAAGTCGCTTTATCGATAACGCGATAGCCAATGTTGCCAACTTTTGACTGAATCTTTTAAATTCCGGAGGAGCACCGGACTTCTATGGAAGAGATTTTCTGTAGCTTAAAAGAACTAAGGAAGTAAAAAATAAATATGTGAAGAAATAACGTTATTTCTTTCTTCAAAAGAACTCCACGGGGTCTAGAAGACCCTTTTACAAAAGCAGCTCGTGGAGAGTATTACAATAACTTCTCTTTGAGGAATTTAAAAAAAATACAAGGATTTTTGTGTGATCCTCAAATCAAAAAATACCCCGCCTCACAATATACATATCATCTGGAAAAAGTTGTAATATCACATCCCTGCCGATGAGCGGTTAGCTAATGTAAAGAAGACGAAGCTCCCGTTTTAACAGCTCCCCTTGGTGGCGTCACAAAGTGCTTGTTTACAGGATTTGCTGCTATTTTTGATGTTTTGTTTCGCCTCTCTCCCCTGTGTTGTACTATCATAAGAAATTGAGAGAAAAAAAATCGAAGGATTTTTGTTCAAACTTCCTTGTTCTTCCCACGTATTTTCTGCTGTCGAAATTTCTTGTTCAATATTTTCTTTAAATAACCTGAACAATTTTTTTAACAAAAAGTCCGGATTCCGTGATATGTGGGAGTCTAAAAATTTTAGTGATGGAATAATTGGCTGAGGAGATCTGGGTGAGATACAAGATATAATTACAGGATAGAAAAAAAGAAGTATTTTTTTCTTTGACGCCATCTGTCGTCTCTTTAAACGTTTGTTACGTCGGATTAGCATTTTTTCGGAAACCTTTTCACCCCAGGAGTCTTCAGAAGATGGACATCGATTCTCTCGGTTAACTGGAGGTGTTGGAACAATCGGCTGATGAACTGTACACAACTCGACGCGCCATTAAAGCGAGGGCAAGGACGTCTGAGTCAGAAAATTGCACCACGGAACTCGGATCCCATATATGGCCACCTATTGATATTCACAACACGGCTTTTTTTACTTATCTGGAATGGACCACTCTGTCGAAATTGCAATTTATTAGCGGTTTTTTTTCATCCATTTCGAGTTCAATTTCGATTTTTTTTTCTTTCTCGAAGAATCAAGAATCCAGAAATGCTGTAAAATCAACTCGTGCGACAATCTTTCTATTTAACCAAAATTACGTCAACCATGAAATTCACCGCAATCTTCTTGATCATCTATTTAAGGGATAAGCACTTGATATTTAATGGACGATTGAACATCCTGTATCAAAATCAACAAACATTCTGCGCATTTCTAAGAAAAAAATTTAATATCGAGGCTGTTGTAATTTCACGTATGTAAATAAACACTTCTTTTTTTATTCCTAGTTCTCCTACACAGGAAAGTTAGGCCATGTTGGGAATAATCACTTTAAGCCTGAAGGTGACAAATAGAATAATTTTATATCCTTGACTCCTTGAATATTTTAGGGTGAAAACTTCAAAACACCGAAACGGGTGGTCTTTTTTGACTTTGAAGGTTTTTTAATGATAAAAATCAAGGTGTGACGGATCAAAGAAGAGAGAAAAAAAAAGTCTAAAATATTTCTCTTGCTAAATGATTCAGCAGAAAGATTGTCGATAAAGGGGTTTGTCACTTTCGTTTTCATTCCGCTCGTTGGTTTATGCAACTAAGTTTTCAGGCTGTCATGAAGTAATGAAGGCAGCTGTTAATTAAAGGTATAACTTTTGTGAGAAATGATTAAGCTGGAATTTACAATCTTTCTGCCGACGAAACTGTAGACCGTACTTTAATATTGATATTCACAGCTCTTTAGTAGCCTCTGGCAATCATCAGAAGACCTACAGCTGCATTACAAAAATTATACTTCCTCTCCTATATACTTCCCCTCTTTAATACTTCCCCCTCCTATATTTTTACTTCTCTTTAAGGAAGTTTTGTTGGAAGCGGTTCAAACAAGTACTTTAATATTGATTTGCACAGATCACAGGAGCCTCAAGGAATCATCAGAAGACCTACTGCTCCCGTATATTGTACTTCCCCGTCTTCCACTCCCTTATACTTCCCCTCCTTTATACTGCCTCTCTTTAATACTTCCCCCTATACTTTTACTTCTCTTTAAGGAAGATTTCGTTGAAAGCTGTTCAAACAAGTACTTTAATATTAATTTTCACAGATCTCAGGAGCCAGGGAATCATCAAACCTACTGCTCCGTTATACTCCCCCCTTCGTTATACTTCCCCTCCCTTATACTTCCCCTCCTTTACTGCCCCTTTAATACTTCCCCTCCTATACTTCTCTTTAAGGAAGTTTTCGTTGGAAGCTGTTCAAAGAAGTACTTTAATATTGATTTGCAAAGATCTCAGGAGCCTCAGAAATCATCAGAACCTACTGCTCCATTATACTTCCCCTCCCTTATACTTCCCCTCCTTTATACTGCCCCTCTTTAATACTTCCCTCCTATATTTATACTTCTCTTTAAGGAAGTTTTCGTTGGAAGCTGTTCAAACTTTAATATTGATTTGCACAGATCTCTGAAGCCTCAGGGAATCATCAGAAGACCTACTGCTCCCTTATACTTCCCCCTTCGTTATACTTCCCCTCCTTTATACTGCCCCTCTTTAATACTTCCCCCTCCTATATTTTTACTTCTCTTTATGGAAGTTTTCGTTGGAAGCTGTTCAAACTAGTACTTTAATATTGATTTGCACAGATCTCAGGAGCCTCAGGGAATCATCAGAAGACCTACTGCTCCCTTATACTTCCCCCTTCGTTATACTTCCCCTCCTTTATACTGCCCCTCTTAATACTTCCCCTCCTATATTTTTACTTCTCTTTAAGGAAGTTTTCGTTGGAAGCGTTGGAACAGGTACTGTGTTTTTTTCGATTTCGATAACAGTTTTCATTTTCGATAAGGAAGGAAGATTATGTACCAATTTGGGGAAAAGCGGTGAAGTGTTCTGGAAGAGCGACGGGACAACCTTATGATCGGTAAAGATCATTTTTGCTTAGGACTCCTAGAAGAAATTTTCTCTTGAAGAAGTTTTTTCGCATCTTCTTCTTCGGGAAGTGAAGATGTGGGCCGAGTCTTCTAGGGTTTTACCCTTTGCGTCGGGGACGATCGGAAACGAAATGTTTATAATAAAATTCGTATAAAAAGTGCGGAGAGAGTGATACCGGGCCGATGTCGAAAGAGTTGAAGCAGGGAGAGTCAAGCTCCATTTAGGGAAGTGACGAGTCCGTGCAATGTGGGACACAACTTTGTGATTTTTTTAAACTTAATCCATTCTTATTGAATAAACCATAAACAGCAACCACATGGTCCGCAGATATGGGGGAAAATCTTTACGTAAGATCTTTTAGAAAGGATTGATCAGATAAGTTTTTAACAGAAAACAGTAGCTAACCGATGATTAATAAAATCGACTTCCTTAAGAACTTTCACCTGAGAGCCAATGATTCACCTTGAAGAGTCCTTTGATTAAGGATCGTAAATTTAATATCAAGTTATCAAGTACCTAATTGTGACCTTTTTTTGTCGGTTCGCCACTTGGAAAATTTAGCGTCGATAAAACTGCAATAAATCCGCCCACGGAGGTCCTCCCGTGAAGATGTTGATAAGAAACTAAAGGTTTTTGTCGGTTCGCCACTTGGAAAATTTAGCGTCGATAAAACTGCAATAAATCCGCCCACGGAGGTCCTCCCGTGAAGATGTTGATAAGAAACTAAAGGTCCATTTAATTCAGAACAAGACGTTCTTTTCGTTTCAAGTCAAGGGCGACAATTCCCACGCCGTCCGTCGCTTTCTCCTGGACACTTCAATTCTGCAATTTCTCTTTTCTATTCTCCGCGCATCCGAAAAAAAAAGCTTCATAAAAAACCGAGCGGTATTATGATAAATTGTTTTGCGTGGTTCACCTATTCATAAAAATTAATTGAGACCGTTACCCAGTTTAAAATAACAAACCTTTCTCTCCTTCTCCCACGAAGTCAGTCTAGACATCATAATAATTTTTTATATTCCTTTTATATCTTTATAAAAAATCTTCGGATGCTAAGGATGTGCAATTAAGCTAAATAATTCATAATATGCAGATATCGTCAATAAATTATCTACGAGTTCTCACAATTTTTTGTGTAATGCAGCAGTAGGTCTTCTGATGATTCCCAAGTCTACTAAAGAGCTGTGCAGATCAAAATTAAAGTACTTGTTTGAACAGCTACCAACGAAAACATCCTTAAAGAGAAGTAAAATATAGGAGGGGAAGTATAAAAGAGGGGAAGTATAAAGGAGGGGAAGTATTAAGGGGAAGTATAAGGGAGGGGGAAGTATAAGGGAGCAGTAGGTCTTCTGATGATTCCCAGAGGCTACTAAAGAGCTGTGCAAATCAATATTAAAGTACTTTTTTGAACAGCTTCCAACGAAAACTTCCTAAAGAGAAGTTAAAATATAGGAGGGGAAGTATTAAGGCGGGGAAATATAAAGGAGGGGAAGTATAATTTTTGTGTAATGCAGCAGTAGGTCTTCTGATCCCTGAGGCTCCTGAGATCTGTGCAAATCAATATTAAAGTACTTGTTTGAACAACTTCCAACAAAAACTTCATTAAAGAGAAGTAAAAATAGGAGGGGGAAGTGTTAAATAGGGGAAGTAAACGGAGGGTGAAGTATAAGGGAAGGGAAGTATAAGGAAGGGGGAAGTAAAAAGGAGGGAAAGTATAACGGGGGGAGAATTTTTTTTTGCGAAAAATTTTTTAGTTTTTTTTTTTTTTCGAAAATTTTTTTTTAAGAATCAAGGTAGAAATAAGGGGATTTTTGCCCAAGAAAGGTCCCTCTCGTAGGGCGTGGAAGTATGAAATTTTTCCCTACTAAAATTATAATTAATTTAAAAAAATGATAATTTTTTTACACCAAAATTCGTAACAACCAACGGTTCGGCCGCAGCAAATTTTTTATAATTTCAAAACGACATATCTCCGCCATTTTTTCGAAATTCAAAAGCCCTTTTTTTTGTTCACCTACTAAAAAATCGGGTGAAAATCGGTTGAAAACTAAACTGTGCCCGTGAAGTGTTCTGGAAAAAATGCTGCTGACGGCCGGCTGGCACCTCAGACAAGGTTGAGATCGGTAAAGATCAATATTCGATTTGACCCTCCGGGGTCTGGAAGATCCTTCCCAAAACCCGACGTCGACACAATAACTTCGGAAGTTAAAAATGGTTATTGCTTTAAACATAAAAAAAGATAAGTTTAGAGCATGATAGGAATTTGGGAACGTGTTAATCTGTTATAGATTGTTCCGGAATCCAATTAACGGATTATTGATCCTCGTAAAAAAATACTTTTCTCGCGCTCTTTAACCCGTTTAGGGCGGTGCATGTATGGTAGATACATGAGACGCTGAGCTCCGCCGTGGGCTTGAAATCTGCAAGTGGGAGTAGATTAAGGCGAGCAAGAAGGTAGAGGAGGGAGTTCTCAACTATGTGGGCAGGTGGTCGAAACTCCTACAGTTCATTTTGTGGCTCAAACCAGAACTGGAAACGAGTGTCGTATTTTTTATTTATTTTTTTGTGCGAAAACATTATTTGACAGCCGAGAATTAAAACGCCGGGAGAAGGGAAGTTCTATCCAGCTAAGGCACCTCTGGTATGTTTACTTTTCAACCAGTTCTTAAGATGTGGAGGAATCGTTAAAATTTCAACTACTTAATTTAAAAACTTGATTTCCTTTTCTATCCTCCTCATATAATGACTTAACTCCCATGGTCACCCTACTATAAACTTTAAAATATTTTAAAATTTCACTTTAGTTTATAAATTTAAAATACCCTCAACCTTTAAAATATACCTGACAATTTTTATTTTTGCCCTTTAAATCTCCCAACCTTTGGGACACCGAGCTACCTGGCTTTTTAAAACCCCAAATTGTCCTTAAAAAACAACTTAGACATTTGTTTCCGTTATTTTTAAGGCCTAAAAAATGTTATCAGCAAGTTAAGCGTGGCAGCTTGTTTAGCATAAAGTTTATCTATTAAGCCAGATATTCATTATAACTCTGTAATTTTAGCTTTTTAAGATGTTATTGTAATACTCTCCATGACCGGTTTTTGGAAGAGTTTTTTCTAGACTTGTGGAAGAAAGTGATGAGTGATCTGATCATGAGGTTGTCTGTGGTGCCGGCTGTCCGTCCGTCCGGCCCTCTGGCACTGTTGTCCTTCCGGCTGTTACAGCTTAAGAAAATTTTACGATCTGAATTTTCAGAAAACGCCTAAAAATCATGTAAAACTGGTTTCCCGTACAAAAAGTCCCCAAAAAACGCCCTTAATCCTCAGGTAGCTTCTCGGAAAAAACCTTGGAAAACACCCTAATCCAAGAAAAAGTGGATTTTTATCACGAAAAATCTCGGTCTTCAGTGTGGTAAAATAGGAAGAATGGAAGTATGGAAGATCTTTGGCATGACTCTAATATTTCAGTCAATCTTAGATATATTTGACCCCAGGGTCAAAAGGACCATTGGTCTTTGTCCGCCGTACCGACGTCCCTCGCCACCTTTTACGGAACTCAGATTTTCATCAAAAACTTCTCTTTTACAATTCAAAATCAGCTAATTTTTATTTAATTACTATCCCGAATGCGCTAATAACCGTTTTCAGTCTTTCATTATCATTGAGGTCACTTTTTAAAATAGATCCTTAATTTTATAAAACGTCCAAATGATTGATTTGGCTTTAAAAAAGGATTCTTTAATGTATCAAAATTTAGTGGGAGTTATGTGTCAAACTTCAATAACCTTTTAGGTGGCGTCCATGGCGGTTTCTCTCCTTATAAGAGATTTTTTTCCAAGTCTCTTATTGCTGCCACCTTTTCATCTTGGTCTAATGAATAATTTAACGTTTCCATATTTTTCGAATTTACGGTCAAATTGAAAAACCGGTTGCAGATGTGCGTGATGCCAATTGGCCATATCATCTCTTCCTATTCAACTTCCCAGAATCGTGTGCGAAGATTACTTAAGAAATTCACGAAGATTTCGGCATAGTTCTGGACGAAAATGGGCGTTTTCTCTTCTTTTTCAAGAGATCTTTCAGCTGGATGAAAGAAGTTATAGGAGGTACATCACCATCTCAATCGCGCGATCAAAAATTGAAAATTGAAAAATTTTACTACATAGTTGCGTAAAGTACCTTCACCTCGGCGTTAGTTTTATGTTTTAAAAAGCCCCTCTAAAGAATGGAAGGCGCTTTTATTTACGATTAGTTTCGCATTAAAATCTATTGTTATTTCCAACATTAACGATGATGACGTGTACGAATTCTTTATTCCTATAAAATTCATAATTTTCCATGCCCCCAGAATAGTTTTATTGCCATTAAGTCATTTTTGATTGTCCCTTTATTCGATCGCCCACATCGCGCTTTTCGAGGAAAAGAGCCATAAAGCTTTTTTTTTAAATTATACAAAAGGAATCTGATAAAATATAAAGATAAACACACTACCTTTTTAACTGCCAAATTTTAAAATGTTGCCATAAAATGCTAATTTTGCCAGATTTAAAAGGTCGTAAATTCGATGTTTATTTTTATGGAAAGTCGTGTTCTTTTCCCTCGTAAAAAGGATGATAAATTGGGGGCTATCGCCATATTTCCATGGCGTCCTAATCTTTAAAGATTTTTTTCCTAAAAAAATTGAAAATAAAATTAGAAGCACGGACTTCTGTGGCAAAATTTTTCCCCCCATCTTTTAAATTTTTCAAAGAGGTGACTCTCCACGTTCGGTTATTGGGGGGGAGGGTTTTGTAGACCCCTTAGATATTGTCCCCGGCCGTCCGGCCGTCCTTCCATTGCCATTTTTTTCCAGAACTTAGTTATCTTACAAAAATCGAGATTCTTTTTTCAAAATTTTAAATGATCCATTTTCTTCTTCTTTTCCCCCTTTGAAAATGAATGTTTTCTGAGAGATTCTTCAAGAATGTTAGTTTTGTTTATTTATTCTAAAAACCCTGATATCTTCCGATAGGCTTGAGTTCATTTTAAGACAAGAGAGGGCTTAAACTTTAAAAAATCAGTCAACAAAGTTGTCCCGGACAGGATGACGTAACCCTTAAAAAATTTCAAGATAAAACCATTTTACCTGTCGAAGTCCCACGTCTTAATCACAGAATTTACTCAAAAGTTTCCAAAAAGAACCAGCTGACCGTGGCAAATTTGCAAAAAGCCTTTTGTCTCGGCCTGTACCCTCGGCTAGCTTTATTTAAATGTCAGTTATGATTGATAATCGATTTTGACGTGACTTAAAACCTAAATTTTTTTTGAAAACTTCTTTGTTTCACCTGTCCTCACCAAAGTGACCGATATTTCATAACAAAAATTAAGAAATTCATTTTTAAATAACCCCTGCGGCACTAAAATTTGAAATTTGAAAATATTTTTATGATTTCAAGCAATAAATTTTTTTCAATAAAGCAATAAATTTTATTAATAATAAATTTTTTCAAGCCTATTTCGGTAATCTTTGTTTTATAACTACCTTGTTTTGACGATTAATAAATAAAAAAAAGAAAATTAATAACCCTGTCAAGATATGGTCGATTCGTTGACCATAATGGGAATAACTGGCTCAAGGATAATAACATTATTCTAATGATCTCTTGTCTAATCCTCTGTGAAGCCTTTTTAAAAAATAACCTTTTTTTTTTCAATCCTCTTTGATAATTTATCTTTTTCCTCTGAACTAGAAGCGTCGAAATAACAAAGGGACAATTTTGAAAATTGGTAAGATGACCCACACGTTTCCGCCCCCACGCTCTCACCTCCATACCACCGGAAAAAAATATTCAAATTGAATGAATAAACCTATTTTAAACGCAACCCACTTTAGTATCGCGCTCGCCATTTTGCATTTTGTCAATTTTATATGAAAATTTTTTTTCGGAGAATTCATCATCCTCCAGAATAAGAACAAAAAATTTTTTGGCATCTGAAGGCTTATCTTGGGAAAGTTGAATAAAATATGAATCACCGTCGTTTCGTACGAATTTAATTTTTAATGAAGCAATTAGAAAGATAATGCACATGTATCTCGTAAAAAAAGGGGAAGGAGAAAGCAAAAGTTTGAGAGGCGAACAAGGCTGTCTTCTCTCGACTTACCATATAAGTTCATCATCGTATTTACTCTTATGGAGGTTATGCAACCTCTAGAACTCCTTGTTCTATTTCTTTAGAATGCACAATGGCCGTTTAAATTCGGCGGTTATTTGCACGTTTTTTTTCTATGTTTAAAACGTTTTCTCACGAATTCGTTGCACTTGTTTTTTTTTTCAAAGCGCACCGCAAATTCTTCTCATGTGAAAAAACTTGAAAAAGACTATAATTTCAAACTCATTAATGATAAATTAAACAAGTAAACATTATTTTTAAAAAAGGGCTGCATTCATAATTTTAGGGTTAAAATCTTGGCAGTTGTGGCGAAGACACAAAATTTAGGCTAAAAGTGCCGATGGTGCCCGTTTTATTTAGTCAACGGGTTGCTTTAGATTGAAGAAGTTTTTCAGGGTTAAAGATATAATTTTTATTGGTCAGTTCACAATGCTGAATTTTTTGGTCAGCGTTCACCAATGCTGAAGTTTTTTTGGTTTCATCCCGAATCAGCGTTCACCAATGCTGAATTTTTATTGGTCAGCGTAAACATCAAAGAGAAGCGGAAAAGAGTAGAAAAGAGTTTTGAGCTCGAAACCCAAAGGTCGTGGGTTCGAATCCCACTGTGAGCCTAACTTTATTGTACTCTTTTCTTCTTCTAGGTTACCTCTTCCAATCCCTCAAGCTCAATTCATAATTTTTCATTTTCGTCCGTACTAACGAAATTTTTTTAAATTATCAAGGTGGAAAAAATAAAAGCCTTCGCCCAGCCAGACTACACTGAACAAGGATGCCCAAATTTGTCCGTACGGCCGTAACGCAATAAAAAAACAAACTAGTCCTACAGATATCCGCCATTTTAGGGGGGGGGGGGGGAAATCTCTACTATCAATAATTAACCAATAATGGAGGAAGAAATGACAGTGATAACGGGATCTCACGACGCGTTTCGGCTTAAAAAGCCTCGTCGGTGAGCTATTCCCTCTGTCACAATCATTTCTATCTTTTCACTGTGAACCTATCTCCGAGAGAGTTAGTGGATACAGCGGGAAGAAATGATTGTGATAGAGGGAATAGCTCACCTGACGAGGCTTTTTAAGCCGAAACGCGTCGAGAGATACCGTTATCACTGTCATTTCTTCCTCCATTATTGGTTAATTATATATTATACATATTGATTATACAACTCTGAAAACCCAGTTTTTCGCTTTTGCGTGTTCTTTTCCCGTTCAGTTAGCCGGGCTAGAGCCTCTCCTTGTGCACTGATCGACTTGAAATTTTGCACAGAGATTCCTTTCGATTGAGCCAGTGCCTTTTCAAAGATATAACCAATTATATAAACCCAAAAGTTAGGAATTTTAGGGTAATATTCCCCATTTTGACGGGCGGGGAGACAGGACCAATCTACTTGAAACGCCTTTCATTCGATTGGTTCATTTTGTAAAAAGGTGTTCTCTGAAAAAGCATTTGCGACGCCGCCAAGGGGAGCTTTGAAAACGGGAGCACGGGCGCTTCATCTCTCCTCTTTCTTTACAGTGTACATCGGAGAGCGGGGAAGTTGATATCATAACTTCTTCTGGCTGCTGTAGAAGGGTTTTTGCGGCGTGTTTTTATATAGAGTCACCCACAAGTTTTAAAGAATAATAATAGACAATTAACCAATAGAATGACTGATAACGGGTATCTCGACGCGTTTCGGCTTAAAAAGCCTCGTCAGGTGAGCTATTCCCTCTATCGCAATCATTTCTATCTTTTCACTGTGCCAATATCTCCGAGAGATTTAGTGGATAAGGCGGAAGCCGGAAACAAACAGTCTCCTAAAGCTCACCAAGAGATAGAGCCACTCACCACCTCATTATTGGCTTTTTAATTTTTATGCAGGTGCTACGGGCACAGTGAAAAGACAGAAATGATTAAGAGGGAATAGCTCACCTGACGAGGCTTTTTAAGCCGAAACACGTCGTGAGATACCCGTCAGTCATTTCTTCCTCCATTATGCTTAATTATTTGACAGTAAAATCACCCCCCTTGCGGAATACACAGCAATAAGAATTAAAATATAAAAAATCTCTTTTGCAGATTGTTGAAGAAGTAATAACTTGAAAAAAAAAATTTAAAATCTTCTAGCCTTGCCATTTTGTCCACATCGACTTTGATCCATAAAAGTGTTAAAAACATGGCCTCCTTTCTAAATCATTTTTTTTCTGCATTTACAGATATGCATGTACTGTAACACTTTCGCATAAAAAATAGCATATCCGTGGGATGAACGGTCCAAGGAGAACATAGAAATCGATCTTGTCTGGACACAGGTCAGAACATGAAAAAAAATGAGAGCAAAGATAATAATATGAAAGATGTAGGAGTGCACTGGTTTAATCAAAAGATTCGCTTGCCTCAGGCTTTGAAAAAACATAACGAATTTAACAAGAGTCTAATCGAAATTATCGGTTCCTTTTTGTTTTATTTGATTTTCCTTTGCCCACCCGGCTCGTCCCACGTTTTCTTTGGAAAAAATACCTTTTTTTTCTTGACCTTCGTGTTCTTCAACCTACGTTGATGGAAACAACATCAAATCTCGTTTCCAAAGATTTAAAATTTCATATTGGACACGGGCCAAATGCGATAAATCACACACGAAAAAAAAAGACTTTTTGATAAACCGAGATATCACTTGGTAAATCATACAATTACACGCTTCATAGACGCTCATTGACTATGAAATAAGGAGGAAGAGCTTTTTCGTATAATTCCTGAATACCAAGTAGCCTCCTACTGTATAAACTGACAAGATTCTAATCGTTACGTTTCCATAATATGTTACACCGCCTATGTTTTTTGAGTAAAGTGGTCAACAAGGATAATTATGGTACCATTATCTCTTTACAGCTTGCTGTATAAGCAGCAGAAGAAAATGGTGCTCTATTAAAAATGAATATTTTTAACTTCCTTAAAGAAGTTATTGTGATTGGGTTTTTGGGGAAGGGTCTCCAGACCCCGGAGGGTCAAATCGAATATTGGTCTTTACCGATCTCAACTTTGTCTGTGGTCCGGCCGGCCGTAGCATTTTTTTCGGAACACTTTACGGCCACAGTTTTCAACCGATTTTCACCAATTTTACACAAATTCTTTAGCCAGTGAAGAAAAAAATGGGCGATTTTTGAATTTCGAAAAAATGGCGGAGATATGTCTGTTTGAAATTTTAAAAAATTCGCTGCGGCCGAACCGTTTCCGATTTTCACCAAATTTTCACCAATTACTCCTTATATTTTTTAAGAATTTTTGGTGTAAAAAAATTGCCACTTTTTAATTATTTTTTTTTAGTAGGGAGAAATTTCAACTTCTACCCATTACGAGAGGCATCGTAGGCGAAAGAGCCCATTATTTCTACCTTGACACTTCAAAAAATTTTCGAAAAAAAAAAACGCAAATTTAAAAAGAAAACCCGGAAAATTTAAAAAAAATCGGAAAATTAAAAAAAATCTCGGAAAATTAAAAAAAAACTTAGAAAATTTCTTGAAAAAACTTGGAAAATTTTTCGAAAACAAAAAAAAACTTGGAAAAATTTTCGAAAAAATACTTCCCCTCCTTATACTTCCCCTTCCGTTACTTCCCCTCCTTATACTTCCCCTCCTTTAAACTTCCCCTCCTTACTTCCCCTCCTTTCTCTCCTTTAACTTCCCCCTATACTTCCCTCCTTTAACTTCCCCTCCCTTTACTTCCCCTCTTATACTTCCCCCCCTTTAAACTTCCCCTCCTTTATACTTTATACTCCCCCCCCTACCCCCCTGTTATACTTCCCCCTCGTTGTACGTCCCTCCGTTATACTTCCCCCTATATTGTTACTTCTCTTTAAGGAAGTTTTCGTTGGAAGCTCTTCAAACCAGTACTTTTTATTTGGCTTCTATTTGTTTCAGTGAATCGCTATGGCGACGGAAGTGTGTGCGGATCTGACCGCGATTCAAGATGAAGACGTTCTCCGTCGAATGGTAAGTTTTTAAAAAATTAATGACTGTTAAAGACGATCCAAAATTTTAGTGGGCGGACACTGAAGATTTTAGCCGTAAGAAAGAGATAAGGGCGCGTATGTACAAATTGAGGGAGCAGAGATTGAAAGATTTCTATACGAGCGGCGACGACGCGGAGATCAACAGAAAACATCAGCCGACCCGTCATGCTGACACGCTTCAAGATCAAGGTTTTATGACGATGAAAAGTAAGGAGATAAGAGATTCCGAGTCTCCTACTCGAGACATTTCGATAAGAAAGGGAAACGGTTATGGGACACGAGACAAGAGACGGTTTACGGACGTGGTAAAGAAGATGATAAAAACGTCGAGATCAAATACGTCGATCTAGAAGGCCGTGGAGTCGTCAAAGAAGAAGGCGTTGAAACGAAAATGGCCTACGCAACGCAGACCGCGCAAGAAAAAGGATGGAAAGAAGACGAAAATGGATCTTTAAAATCTGAAGCTTTGACTAAAGTTTCGCAATCTGCTTCCGTTTCAAAAGGCGATAATTCCGAAGAGAGGAGCATGTCGAAGAAAGAAGAATTCTCGAAAAGGACCGAACAAAAAAGTAGCAACTCGATGTCCACCAGTTATTCGACTTCATCATCGACGTCTTCTTCTTCAAGAAGAGTCATCTCAAGTTCGTACAAGTTGGCGATCAGGATTTGTCGCAGAAAGCCATTCAGTATGACGTCACTTCCGGAAACGATTTCACCGACAATCAAAACATTTCAAAAGAAGATAAAACTTTTTCTTCACAAAACGAATTTAAAAATGAATCAAAAACAATCAAAAATGAATCAAAAACTATCGACGAAAACACCTTCTCATCGCAAATTGAATCAAAAATAGAAGAGAAGAAAAAACCTTTACATCAAAGAACTCATCAAATCAGTTGAACACCGAAGAAATCAAAAACCTTAAAAATTCTGAGTTTATTGATAGTAAAGATACACTTGTTGACGTAAAACAGATTGATAGGCGAGATGCGAAAGAAGATTTCGTAGAAGACAAACAAAGATTTACTACACAAAACACTTCTGAAGTTACAAGCAAAATGAAAAGGTGACTGAGCAGAAGATTTTGAATGAAATTCAAAAGTTAGATAGTTATTTATCAACTCATACTCCAGCACCTTCGACTCCCATTAGCCCACATGAACCTGATGGCGGTTGGACTTTGGTATCTGATAAAAATGACAAAACAACGAATTTATTATCAGGAGAGAACGCAGACGGAGAGAACGCAGAAGGAGAGACAGCAGACGGAGAGATCGCAGCCCGAGAATTGGAGCCGGTGAGAACTCAGCCAGAGAACTCAGCCAGAGAGGACACAACCGGAGAGGACTCAGCAGGAGTGGACTCAGCCGGAAAGAACGCAGCCAGTGAAGCCGCAGGCGACATCCATGGATTTACCAACGAGCGCCACAGACGGTCAGTACACGACGACATATCAGCAGTCGTACAATAAAATCAGCGTCGACCACAGTCCCTCGCACGATTTCTTCGCAAAAACTTTACGCTCGAGTCCAGAACGTTCGACACCCTCACCTACAAAATCCGTCCACTCGACAAGCAGCCGAGGGTCGCCCGAAAGGAAAAAAACGAGCTCCAAAACTTCTTTGGAAAGAAACAGCCCTGTCGTCAAACGTACCGAAACAAAAAGCCCTGAAAAAAGACGTGAAAGAATAGAAACTAAAGTGGAGACTAAATCAAAAAGGAAGTTTTCAACCACAAAAGAAAAAGCTGCTAACCGTAATAGAGTTGCCACTCCCGGTGCTTCACCGACGCAAAGTCCAGTACATAAAAAACTCAACAAAGATTCTTCTGACAGCGACTCCGACGCTTCTCAGTTGACCTACAATAAACACGAAAGGAAATCCCAAATAAAGAAAGAACAATCTCCAGGCTATTCATCCGAAGGATCCATCACTAAGAAATCAAAAAGAAAGAATCGAGCCCCGAACGAAGCGCTTTCGCTCCCATCAAGAACTTTAGGACCAGCCCTGAAAAAGAAAAGAAAGAATTGACCATCGAAAATGTTCGTGAGCACGATGATTTTATCCTCAATGAAACTAGATCCGAAGTTTCTCAGAATGAAGTAAAAACAGAAACAAAAGATGAAATGACCAAGTGCTACTCCACTGACACCTACGTGCTCGAAGAACGTGCTCAAGAAATTGATCAAAAGGCTAAAGAGGTTGGAAGATCTCCAGCTTCGAGCCAGAGAGAAGTCCTGAACGTAATCAAAGAAGCGAATCACCTACGAAGAAAATCACCAGTTCTACTAAAAGCACTGAAGTAAGAAGCTCGTCGCCGACCAAAAAGGCGACCAATATCCGACAGCAGTCTGCAGAAAGCAGATTTGATAGAAGCCAGTCTCCGACCAAGAAGACAGAAATCAGAAGAAACTCAACGGAAATGACCACAAGGAGAAGTGCATCCCCGACTAAAAAGGTAGAGGTTCGAAGCACCTCAACAATCAAACGAAAAATCGAACCTCGTAGTTCGACAGATAAAATTCAAAGGCCAAACGACAGAAGCGCATCTCCGACCAAAAAACGCACGGAAACATTAAACAGAAGTTCTTCTGAGCGAAGAACTACAAAAACGACGGAAACGATTCAAAGAAGGGGCTCTGCAGATAAGACGACAAAAATCTCTTCACAGAAGCTTTCAGAACTGTCTAAGCCTAAACAGATCCCGACTCGGGAAACTTTAAGAACACCTGTAAAAACTGTTCAAAAAACTGTAAAAACAGAATATAGGTCTCCAGTGCGAGTAGCGCCCAAGAAGACTCCCGAACCGAAAAAGACGCCTGAGAAGAAGGCTCCAGAGCCTAAGAAAACGCCTGTTTCTACAAGAACTGTTCAAAAAGTCGTACAAAAAACGACTCAAACGGTAGTTAAAGAAACGCCGAAAACAGTTCGAAGCACGGTTACCAGAGTGGCTAAAAAAGAGCCCGTGAAGAAACCCGAGACGATCATCAGACGTCCCTCTCAAGAGAAAAAACCACCTTCTAGGAATAATTCTCAAAAATCTATCACAAAAACGACTCCAAAAAAAGTCGAAAAAATAACTGTAACAAGCGCCAGGAAACAAAAAGGCGTGAGACTCAAAACTTTTTGAAGAAAGAAACCCAAGGAGTGTCCGATTTAGAAGATGAGACACCTCCGGATGAGTTTTTCGCTGATTACGACGACGAAGATACCGTCGACTATGTGACTAAACAAAGCGATAAACAAACAAAGTATAAAAGAGAAACCGATCAAGATTATTTGAACGTTATTGTTCAACTGCCGAAATCGTCCAGGGAGTCGTCTCCGGGATACCCTGAAAACTTCATCGCGACGACAAGCGAAGAGGGCGAAAGCAACCCGAGATACGCCGACTTCGTCAGCGAGCCCGAAGACGTGGAAGTATTTGCACCTCTTTCCGGCCCTTCTGGTCCCATCGAATCCACCGAAGAGGAGATCCCCAAAAGCGTTGCAGAAAAGGTAAGCGTGTTTTTAAACGAAGCTAAAAAGTCATTGGAGACCAAAACAACAACCAACCAAGTTGTCATTGAAAAATCGGTTTCCGAAGCAAAAACGCTATTCGAGAACGCTTCCAAAAACGACGTCCTTTGAAACAACCAAATCGAAGAGTTCAATCAAGTTATAAACAAAGTAAGCAAAGAAGTCCCTAAAATACCACGCAAGATACTCCAGTGCCAAAACCACCAGGAAAGACGTTCGTAAAGGAAGAAGACAAACCTTCAACCCTTGACGTAAACTCGAAGAAATCCTTTTTCGAAAAGAAAGCACAAGAAACATACATGAAGAGCACAGTGGCTAGTGACGTTCGCGTCCGCGCACCCGAAAAACCGAAAGAAACTGAAAGAAAACCTTCGAAAACCGATGTAATCGAAGGCTCTTATATGAGAAGCACTCTCGCCAGCAATGTTCGCTCTCATTCACCTGATAAACTCAAAGAAAGAAAACCTTCTAAACCAGATGTTACCGATGCTATCAGATCAGAAAGAAAGCAATCCAATGACATAACGGAAACTTATATGAGAAGCACTCTCGCCAGCAATGTTCGCTCTCATTCACCTGATAAACTCAACGAAAGAAAACCTTCTAAACCAGATGTTACCGATGCTATCAGATCAGAAAGAAAGCAATCCAATGACATAACGGAAACTTATATGAGAAGCACTCTCGCCAGCAATGTCGCTCTCATTCACCTGATAAACTCAGCGAAAGAAAACCTTCTAAACCAGATGTTACCGATGCTATCAGATCAGAAAGAAAGCAATCCAATGACATAACGGAAACTTATATGAGAAGCACAGTTGCCAGCAACGTCCGCTCTCATTCTCCCGAACAAAGGAAGTCACTCTTGTCAAAGAACAAGACTCGACATTCAAAAATACGAAAGTAGAAACGTCAGAAAAATCTTACGCGAGAAGATCTTCAAAAACTGACGAGAAAAGATCACCAAGTCCTAAGAAACAGCGCTCTCCGCCCGAAAAAAGAACGTTCGCCCAGTCCCAAAAAACGTTCCCCTAGTCCGGAAAAAACGTTGACGAAACCAGTGAGAATAAACGAAACAGTAACCAAGACGAAAACCGAAGAGAAATTCGGCGTCCAACTCAGAAAAACGCCTTCTGCCACCAAATTCGAACTCTCCCAACCGAGAAAATCCATCACCGGCGACCTTTCCGATATCGAAAGCATTTTTGATCTTGAAATTCTAGAACAACTGGTAAGTCTTATCTATTCTGATTATTTTTAATTTGCTCTATATTTACTTTAGCTGATAAAAGCGGAAGGCTATGAAGAAAGGAGGAGAATACGTGCACAGATTAGACTCGTTAAGAAAGAGCTCGAAGAAAAACATAATAATGCGATAAGAACTCCGGCGAAAAATTCTCATTATTTTGTGTCCAGAAATACCCAGGTAAGTGTAATTTGTTTTAAATATCCATAATTTATCGCTTTTCTAGGAACAAACGTCAAAATCTACCAAGACGTTTGAAGCTAAAAAACCGATAACGAAAAATTACGAAGAAAAAATAGTTAGAAAATCATCCTCCCCTGAAAGAAAAGGTTTTGATTCTGTGAAAACGACAACTGTGACTACTCAGTCGACTTACAAACGTTCATCACCTGAGAGACAAGTCAAAAGTTCTACAAGTCAATCCCCAAAAGAAAGGCCGTTCACCAAGCAGCCATCAACGGATAAAGTTGACTATTCGACCAGGAAGTCTTCTAAAGATACATCAGAAATAAAAGAAACGCTTTCAACAAGAAAGGCTTCTTCAGAAAATTCGACACCTCATTCTTAAACAGAAAATCATCCTCAGACAAATTCGACTCTTCCACCCTAACTCGAAAATCATCCCAAGATTCTTCTGTGAAGACACCTTATTCTTCAAGAAGATCTTCAGATAAATTAGAATTTACACGAAACCGACAGAAACTGAGTCGAAGTCTTCAACAAAAACTTCATTTACTGAAAAGAACGAATATTCAACCAGAAAATCTTCGACTGAATCATCATCGTTTTTATCAACCAGAAGGTCATCCACAGAAGCAAAAGACACCAAAATCAAGCCTATCGAATCCCCATTTTTTGCTAAAGATGCCGCATTAGCAGGTTAGTAAATTGTATCATTTATTATTTTTAATAAATTTTTAAAAGAAAAAAGTGGTGTCAAAAACGTACTTTTGAGAGAAAAGTGACAACACGACGACTACTACGACTCAAAAGAAAAACGTTTCTGAAACGGATTCGATAACTTCTTCATATGGAGTTGGCCCTACTGATGAAAATGGGCGTCCTCTTTTTGGATTGAGGGCACTCAGGAATCATCATCGTTTTTATCAACCAGAAGGTCATCCACAGAAGCAAAAGACACCAAAATCAAGCCTATCGAATCCCCATTTTTTGCTAAAGATGCCGCATTAGCAGGTTAGTAAATTGTATCATTTATTTTTTAATAAATTTTTAAAAGAAAAAAGTGGTGTTCAAAAACGTACTTTTGAGAGAAAAGTGACAACGACGACGACGCTACGACTCAGAAGAAAAACGTTTCTGAAACGGATTCGATTACTTCTTCATATGGAGTTGGCCCTACTGATGAAAATGGGCGTCCTCTTTTTGGATTGAGGGCACTCAGGAAGTCAAATAATACAGAAAACTCGCCAGCAAGTACGTTGATATGAAAATCATTGTTAGATTTGACATTTTGTTTAGATGAGACCGTTTGTACCAAGCAAACTACCTACACAACTCAAACTTACACCACGGAGACCAACTCACCGGTAAGCCTGGCGAGTCTACGAAACATGTCGGATTCCAGCGTTATTCTGGACCTGAAATCGTCGAAGTAACCGACGAACGACTCAAAGAAAAGAACATCGAAAGATTACACCGTTGAAGAATCCGCTGACCTTAACCAAGAAAACGTTACAGCTTTCACGTCGCATATGAGAGATTACCAGGCGAAATCTGAAGACAAAAAACCTTTCGTACGAGGAGATTCAGTAAAAGCACTCCAAAACAAGTTCCAGCAAGCATATGAGATTTCCTTAAATCGTTGCGGTTTCTTTTTAACTAGATAATTCTTAACGAGAAAGGTCCAAGTTTAAAACATCATATCAAACTTATTAACTTTCTGTTTTCATTTTATATCGTAAATCCCTTTAAAATGTCAATAACAATGGTGATGTGCATGTTTAATCAGAAGCACTAACCAACCAAGTGGAGGCAGTTCATACCCAAAGGCCGGCCTCATCCTTCGTTCTAACAGTCTTCTTCAGTACGATGATCCAAAAAGTAAGTTTACTAATAAAAGTAACTTGGGGGAGAATAATTTGTTTCAATTTATTAATTGATTGAATAGTGTCTTCGTCGATGAAGAGGACCAAAGTTGAAAGAGAAAAAAGGATGGTTCATGACTCTTATGATGGAGTCGGAGAAAAGCAAGTCGTCGTCAAGGCTCAAATGTCTGAAAAAATCGAAGATTCGAACGGCCTCAAGTCTGCCCGTGATCTCCGCGGTGTGCAAGCAGTTCAAACTACCCTAACAAGGGACGGACCCGTCGAAAAATCCGCCACTGCCATGAAAATGACGACCACCTCAGGAGGGACGACGTCGACAACATCATTCTTAGACAATAACTCAAAAGTCACCGGTGTACATATATACTGACTCGGATGAGAAACGCCGATCTTGGTAAAAGAAACGAATAAAAAAAGGAAGTTTCTAAAATTTGTTGCAGTAACCGAAACTGGAGATACTGCAGAGGACGCGCAAGCTAGGGCCCTGCTTAATAAGTTCCTAGGCGCTTCAGTCATCCTTCAGGGAATGGAGCAAGGCATGAAACACGAAACCGGTCAACAAAGAAGCGCGACACTCGTCGGACAAGCATAAACAACTGGTCAAAGTAAGTCTTTCATTATATCTTCCCTTTTCAGCAGGACTTTCAGCCGTTTTCCTCCGTCTTTTGCCCTAGAAACCCTCTTTGTGATCTTTTTAACTTCCTTAAAGAGTTATTGTGATACCCTCGACGTCGGGTTTTGGGGGGGTCTTCCAGACCCCGGATATCGAATATTGATCTTTACCGATCTCAACTTTGTCTGTGGTTCCGGCCGGCCGTCCGTCCGTAACATTTTTTTCCGGAACACTTTCGAGCCTCATTTTCATTTTCACACACAAATTTCTTTAGCCGGTTTTTTTAACGGGCGATTTTTGAATTTCGAAAAAATGGCGGAGATATGGCTGTGTGAAATTTTAAAAAATTCGCTGCGGCCGAACCGTTGCCGATTTTCACCAAATGTTCACCTCCTTATATTTTTTACGAATTTTTGGTGTAAAAAATTGCCACCTTTTAATTATTATTTTTTATAGTAGGGAGAAATTTCGCACTTCTACCCATTACGAGAGGCACATCCCTAGGCCAAGAGCCCATTATTTCTACCTTGACACTTAAAAAAATTTTCGAAAAAAAAGAACTTACAAAATTTTTCAGAAAAAAAAGCGCAAAAACAAACCCGGAAAATTAAAAAAAATCGGAAATTTTTTCAAAAAAAAAAATTAAAAAAAAAAACTCGGAAAATTTTTTGAAAAAAAAAAAAAACTGAAAATTTTTCAAAAAAAAAATAGAAAATTTTTTAAAAAAACTTTTAAAAATTTTCGAAAAATAAGAAACTTGGAAAAATTAAAAAAAACTTCCCCCTCCGTTATACTTCCCCTCCCTTATACTTCTCCTCGTTTATACTTTCCCTCCCTTAAACCCCCCGTTATTTTCCTATATATTTCCCTCCCTTATACTCCCCCCTTACTTTCCCCCCTTTTACCCCCTCCGTTATCCCCTCCCATATTCTCCTCCGTTTACTCCCCTCCTATACTTCCCCCCTATTGTTACTTCTCTTTAAGGAAGTTTTCGTTGGAAGCTCTTCAACCACTTTCAACCCCCTTATCTTCTAAAAAGTTGAGAAACGAGCTGATATAATTTTTATAAATGGCCCAAATAATGATTAAGCTCTTCGCTTGATGAATCCTTATCGAGCAAAGCGTCTGGTTTTAATCGTCTATTTAAAAAAAAATTTACATTGAAAACTCTTTATTTGGTCCGAGGGTACTTGTACTAATCACAAACAATCTGACGCACTTCGGCAGAACGATCGTCGATGACCTTTATCAACCGCGTTTCCTGCATTTTCGTTCATAATAAAATAAAATCCGATGAACCCCTATTGTTTACTTCCTAATTCCTCAAGGACAATATACTCACAATGGCCGATGAACTAAAGGCAACTTGAGCGTGCCAAATTAAGAATTTGGCCGCCCCTACCTATCGATCTAAAAATAAACAGTTTAATTTTATTGATGATTCAAATTCAATATTATTAGTTTTGAATAAACAACAGGCAATTCTAAAGACAATATTTGATTCAATTTTTTTTTTAATTTTTAAATTTAAGCAACAATCGATAATCAATGTCATGAATGATTTTAGACAATTTTGCCCACCTTGAAATTATTTGTGCCGTTTTTTTTTTTCTGTCTCTCTCTTTTTAAAATTTATCCTTTCCCTTCCTATAGAAGTTGAGGAGGAGGGTGTGTGTGTTCCCCGAAATAGACGGCCGACTGAGGATTGACGCAGTTCGCGCCTATTTTGGTCAGACATCACAGATGCTCCGGGGCTACGGAGGGCCCAGCTGTACTACCGCATATCGGAACCCTTCCTGATCTTTCGTAAAGAGAAAGAAAAACCACGGTTTAAAAAAGTTTTTTTAATTCCCCCTTGTGAGCGTTTAAACCTTGCATAATCAGACACATGGACCTTGTTAGCACATTTTGAACAAAAAAGGTACGTTTGCTCACTTTCGGCATCATTACTAAACTGTCAAGTAAAAAAAGAATGATAAATTCCTCAGCAGACAATCCTTTCTAATGATTTTAAACCATCAATCACTTCAAAAAAGATTTTGTAAAAATGGAATAATGTGAAAACCATTTGGTGCAATTATGCAAACAAGAATCTACATGTCGCAGAAATGTTCGTACTCCTTAATGCAATTGGCTGTTATAGCTTTTAAACCAAAGAAAGTGATGAAGTTATTTTGAGATTTGGATTTTTTTCTACTTTTTTAAATGCTTTTCCTCAATTTTTAGCCATTTTAACAACACGCTTTTAGATAAAACATTTGCTTTATGTGCAAATATATTTATTTTTCCGGATTTAATTGGCTTGGATTCCTAAAAACGTCCCTAGTTCAAATAAATACGCGGAACCGTATTAGGAGGGAAAACGTTGACGTCTATATTTAAATTTGGGATGTTCGAAAAGTTGCAAAACACGCAGTTGGTTTCAGACGCCGTTTTTCATAGTGCCGGAAAAGATGTTTGAGACAAGAAAAAGTAGGCCGTCAAAATTTGGCCTCGGCAATGGCACTTTGGCTTAAGGCACCTTGCGTAAGGACCTTGTTAAACAAAACATTGTCCGCAAGTTTGTCACAGATTCAAAGGTCGATCAATCGATTTATTGTTTTCAATATCTCCCGGGGGGTTCCCTTTCGAAATTTGAATTTTGGCCAAAAGCAATGAATTTTCGGACTTGGCAGTAGATTCGAATGCATTTTTACTGCCTCCCCACCAATGTAATATTAATACTTTCCTATGCTCCTAACACTAAGGTATTTCTTCAATTCCGGATTCTTCTGCGAATCTTATTTTACTCGGGGTCGACGCTCTCACCGAAATCTTAGCTTCTTATATGGAGATCTTTTGTTACAAATTATGGATAGGCGATAAGTTTAAAATGGTGCGTTGTACTATTTTGCTTATTCTTCTAATTAATTTGACGAAAACGGTTGATGCAGGTCACCTAAAAACGGCCCCATTTTTCAAACTATTTTTTAACTAATGATTTTTTTTTTAGGCCACAAACCGAATCCGAGAAGAAAATATCGACGAAATTTACGACGAGTCCCAAATAAAAAGTTTGGTATGTTTTTAGGGAATTTTTTTACATTTTTAATGATTATTGCGTCTGTATTCCGCCAGGTTGTTGATTTTCCTATCAACACAGTGAAAAGATAGAAATGATTGTGATTGAGCTCACCTGACGAGGCTTTTTAAGCCGAAACGCGTCGTTAGATACCCGTTATCACAGTCATCTCTTCCTCTATTGGTTAATTGAGGCGCTCCGGGTACGAAGGGCGAACTCAACATCGGACAATTTTTTTTTTTCATTTTCAGATTCTAGACCTCTTGGTGAATACACCCATATAATTTTTATGTTGAGTTCGCCTTTTTTCCCCTTTAAATACGTAAAAACCGATACGCGGCAAAGCTCTAACTGCGATATCCGAGCGGGTACGAAGGGCGAACTCCACATCCTAGTCCACAACCCCCACTCCTTTTCCCATTCCCGGGCATGACTTTTCTGTCGAGTTCGCCCGTAACATAAAACTTTAAAATGCGAATATCTCGAAACTACGTTTTGTTGAGTTCGCCCTTCGTACCCGGAGCGCCTCAATTGTTTGATAGGAAAATCAACCTTGCGGAATACGGACGCAATAAACATTAAAATGTAAATGTAAAGTAATGCCATGGCAGCAAATCTGTCATAAAAATTAAAAACCAATAATGAGGTGGTGAGTGGCTCTATCTCTTGAGAACGGTGGCGGCGGTGAGCTTTAGGAGACTTTTTCCAGCTTCCCGCTATCCACTAACCTCTCGGAGATAGGTTCACAGTGAAAAGATAGAAATGATTGTGTATGTAATAGCTCACCTGACGAGGCTTTTTAAGCCGAAACGCGTCGTGAGATACCCGTTATCATAGTCATTTCTTCCTCTATTATTGGTTAATTTTTTTAATGTTTTATTGGATTATTTTTAGTTGGACTCCTCTACCGATCTCGAAGACAGAAGGAAGCTAAGAGCCCGATTGCGCGAGATGGCTGAAGATAAAGGTAATTTTTCATTTTATTTCATTATATCAATTATAAAAATGCATTGGAGCTTATGGCTTGGTGTGCTGGATGAGACAGGCATTTTAATTTAAATTCTTAAAGTAAGAGCTAATTTTTACGAAAGTTTGGACTAATAATTTTGGGGATTTAATAATTGGTTGCATGACATAGGTGGTGTCGGTGAGGTGAACGGAACGCTCTCGAATGCGGTCGAGTTAACCGTCTGGCCTAAGGGTACAAATGTCGATGATTCGGGGACAGAGTCCGGTGAAGATCTGCGTCTGATCAACCCTCAAGTAATGCAAGAGGTCCAATCAGCTTTGACAAGGTTAGAAGGTGTGATCCCTGGTTTGGAACCTTCGAAAAGAAGTGCGGTCACTCAGCTTGTTTCTAGTCTTCAGACGTGCCTTAAAATCGCCGCTCCTCCGACGCCACCGCCGAGGAAGTTTGCTAACAAGCGGCTTCTCAGGAACCGTCATACGGTCGGCGTCACACATGAGGAGCTCGTCGAAGCGAGAAAATGGGCGGATGAAAACGCCCGGAAAACTTCCGCAGGCGACATTCATTCCGTCGCTAACGTCTTTCGCCCTGTTAAATTCGTACCTCCACCGAAGCTTGAAGAAAAATACACCCGCCATACCATAATAAGGATCAATCAACACCAAAGTTCAAAAAGTCGCCTTTTTTATGGAACCTACCCCTCAAAACGGCATCATTTCATACATCGATTACGACCCCAGTGTTGTCCTCTTTACTCCTGAAGAATCCGTTCAAATCGCGGTCCATAAAGCCGCAATAAATAAACAAATCAACAGTAAAGTTCGCCGAGGAAGCAGTGAAGATGGCGACGTCTCAAGCGCTGATGAAGAAAAAGAACTTTCTACCGTCCAAAGATTACTTCAGTTAGCATCAGAATCTAAAAGACTCCTACAAAAAAGCAAAAGATGAAAAGAGCCAACACCATAGATATACCTAAGCCATCGCTTTTTGACTACTCTTCAGATGACTATGGCGCTTCTGCTGATGAATCCAACAGAAAAGGGTCTGATGATATGGGACATTTCGGAAAAGACCACCCAGTTTTGAACCTAAGACTGAAAATGATCATAAATTCCTTTCGTTTTTACAGCGCGTGAATGAAAATGAAACTGGAAAAATTGCTACGTACAATCCATCAGCAAGAGGTGGCAAACATTGGCAGAATCGATTCTCAACGATAAAGACTGCGTTTGAACCGAAAGACTTCACGCCGCAAAAAGTCTCTTCGAGTCCTTCACCTGCCAAATTGTTTTGGCAGAAGTCCGAAAGCCAAAATGTCCAGAAGAAACTTCCATGGTCGGTCAAAACTCAAGAGAATGGCGTAATCGTCGGTTCTTTGACAGTTTCGAAGCCGATCAACAATTTCAACCATGCTCCCAAATCAGCCTTTAAGCCTATCGACAAAAAACCGACTACGCCGATGGTTTCTGGAGCATCCGGTTCCGTCAAACAAATCGCAGCATCCAAATTCTCCGCTATAGACCCTCCTGTCAAAAAACCAAAACCGAAAATCCCCGAAAAACCTATAGAAACGACCCAATTTACCAAATTTTACAACATACCACCCAACATATCACAAGAAAGGCCGAAACCACCCGAAAAACCCGTCAAAAAATTCATTTATCAGGAGCCTAAAAATTTTCAAAGTATAAAACCTCCTTTTGCTGCACATAAAAATAACATTCCCTACTCAAATCAAAACATATCAATACCTATTTGAACAAGTTGAACGAAAAAGATAAAATTTACTCCAACATAACTCCGAACCGTTTGCCGGAAAAGAAAGCAATCGACTTTGGTGAAAAAGATAAAGTTATTTATTCAAATTTTCCGCCCAAAGTTAACGCCTTGGCTGACATTGGTCGAAACTACATGGACTACTTGGAAAAAGATAAGGCCCCCTTCTCAAGTTTTCCTTCAAAAATTGACTATAAAACTGACAAAAATTTTCCTTCAAAAAGCCATCAATCCAGAACTTTTGCTCGCGAATTTTCGAAGATAAAGTCAGCTATCCAAAACTTGACTACGATGCTAGAAATGGCAGCCATTATGAAAGAAAAGATGCTTTCTCTTTTCCCAAAAAACCAGAATTACCGATAAATAATGTTTATGATGATAAAGTAATTTATTCAAACTACCCTCCAAAAGATGAAATGGATTCGAGAAATTATAAATCACGGGATCAATACGATTTTAAGCCATACAACGGGAAAGTTGAGCATTTACGACCTGAACCATGGAGCGAAGATATAACGCCAGAAGAAAGCCCAGAAGAAATCGTTATTTGTGCAATATAAGGGATGCGAGTACGGTAAACACGCAAGGGGAGTACGTCTCGAATATTCCAGCGACAAGAACAGTCTTTAGAGATGGTCAATACGTTTCGATAACGCCGATAAACCGTACGCCAGTTATGGACGAATCGCCTGTTCGATCGCCCGGTAGATCGCCCGTCGGAAGATCGGAAACAAACGTTTATTTTAACAATACGAGGTTTCCCAATAAGGTGAATGATATGAGCCAGATGGAAAGCTCGATGAGTAGTTTGCTACAGCCAGATATTAAAGTCGACGACTACTACGAAGAAAAAGCTGTGAGTAAAGTGATGGGTCAGGCTCAACGACAAAGCGCAGTCACTGTAAATAATCGTACAAAAACGAGATACGATGATATAATCCAAAATGAGCTTCGTCTCCAACTACAGCAGTCCGCCAATAAAAAGTCTTTATCACCCAGTTTTCCGAACGTTCTTCAAAAATCAGAATCTTGGCATCAAATGATCAAAGAGCAGATGACAAAAGCGAAACAGGCTCCACCCCTTCCGCGTATTTCAAAAGCGAAATCGAGTCACTCTTTGGCCCTCCCGAGACAATTCGAGCCGGCCGTCTCACCGAAACCGTCGAAAATAAAAAAATGACCGTAAGCCAATACCTTTCAAAACAATCGAAAAGGAAAAACACCCGAATCGCCAAATCCACCTACGATATCGACGATTTAGACAACGTCGACGAAGTTTTCGAGTCGATTTTCCAAGAAGCGAACAAAAAAAGAAACGGAAACTAACTTAGATTGTTTTATACCCGTAGATGTACATATTTATTCAATAATTTTTTTATTACTCCTATTTTAAGTTTTATCATTAGAGAAGAAGGTGGTCTCTTCTCGGGACGCTGTATTTCAATTAAAAGTGAGTCAAATTTAGAATTCGTGTGAATTTCAATGTGTTTGTTTTAACGTGTGGGTTTTTCTTATAATACATGTACATATTTTGGACCCTTTTTTTGGCAATTCCCAAAAACAGTGCTGCCAACAATCAATTTACAAACCTAGCAACTTCAGAAAACCCACTTCAAAGAATTTTCCTTAGAATATGCTCAGGAACTTTAAAAACTGTTCCTTAACCAATAAATTAATCGATTCAGAGGGTCTGACTCGTTTTTTGTTCGTTTCTTCCCCTTATAGGAAAAAGAGCTTCCATTCTGCAAGACTGGACTGCCACGAGGGCTTAACATAATCAAAAAAAATTTTCCCCTCATTTAGGTTGATCGCATGTTAACCTAATCTTTATAACCTAAACAGTCCTATTTTTCAATAAAAATCCGTGTGCTTTAACCTGCTTTTTCTGCTCAAATTTAAAAAACAACATTTGATGCATGATTATTATTTAAAAAATTAATTTTCATTTATTTAACAAAACCAATTCAATAATTAATTTTTTGAATTATTTTTTTCAGAATATACTGCATCTTTGGGAGCAACTGAAGAAGAATTCGCACCCGCAAAAGGTACTTAAAAAAATTGACAAATTTTTTTTTAATTTTTATTTTTTAGTCCATACAAGGGTCACTTCTTCTACTGCAAAATTAACCAAAGGTAAATAAAAAAGGGCGACCTTAAAGGTTTTTTTAAATTTCTATTTTTACAGCGAACAGTGTCCAATCTCCTTTCGCGAAGTTTAAACAGTTGGAGAGACAAAATTCAGCCCCAAGGTAATCAATTTTTTAGTCTTCTAATTTATTAAAAATATAAATAAAGTTCACATTTTATAATGTGTTCTCTTTTAGGGACTAACATAGATTTTAATTAAATCTTAGATGAGTAGGAATGCTTTGCATGTTTTATGAAAATAGGTTGATAGGGGCGGATATTTTGTTGGAAGTCAGTGATGTCGATAGGTTGAAAAAATTGGAGCTAATTAACATTTTTTGCCTGGATTCAGTTGTGGGCGAACTTTTAAGGTCTCCGAGACTAGATTTCCGACAAGTGCATCGTCTATAAAAGAAAGATTACTCGGATGGGTCCAAGCACAAACGAGGGAATACAAGGTATTCTGCTTTCAAAATTTAAAATGGGACAAACTTCGCTTCTTGTGTTGACGAAATGTCAAAGCATGGAAACTGCATGGTTTTGGCTTTTTTTTGTTTAAGCATGAACCTTTTTTTCCCTCAGTTTTTGTGCACGGTGTGCCTTTTATTTTTTGATGTTAATTTTTTGTTTTTTTCAGAACGTTCAAGTAGAAAATTTTTCGACAAGTTGGAGCGACGGACTTGCTTTTTGCGCGCTTATTCATCATTTTTGCCCGGACGCTTTTGATTTTTCGACACTCACACCGAACAGGCGGAGATACAATTTCGAGCTCGCGTTTAAAGTTGCAGAGTGAGTTTTTTGTTTAAGAAAAGGCGTTTAATCTTTCTTTTAGGGAAAAAGCGGACATTTATCCTCTTCTTGACGCCGAAGATATGGTCACCATGAGTAAACCAGACTGGAAATGCGTCTTCACTTACGTACAGTCGATCTACCAAAAGTTTCACGACTCTCCTCTCTCCGTCGCTACAAATCCTTACCTTTAAAAAAAGAGACCCCTCCTTTTTTTCTACCTCTTTTTCTACTATTTAACAATAAACCATCGGATTTTTAAGTGCGCTAAACTTCGTCGCTCCAATTTTTTTTCTACTTTTTTTTTTGTTATTTTAAACTTTTTTGCTTTTCCTTAATGAGCTTCTTTTTATTTATAAGTCGAGTCAGCTACTAAAACGAAAAAACGACTGATTTCTCAATCATGTCTTCTAGACAAAACTAGTGTCTTTATGTATAAACGCTATTTTTTTAGCCATTAATTTTATTGTCGCTTATTTTCTACAGCAGTTTTCCTTTTTTTAGAAACAACTAAAAAACGCTTTACCAACCCAATAGGGAATAACACAATTTTTATTTTTTACCATTGGACTTTAATTTGTGATCCAAATTTCTGTTGCTTTTTATTGCTGTGATTGATTATTTAATAAAATATATAATTATGTTTATTTTCATTTATTTATTGAGGAGATATGATAAAAAAAATACCATATAAACATTTTATTTTTACATGTTTAAAAAATAATACGAAATAATATATTCAACAATATAATCTCAAGTAGTTAATGAAAAATAACAGGAAACAAGTTTATACAGCTAGAAAATATATGTAGCTTTTATATACAGGGTTTCAAAAATATTTTTTAGCGACGAAAAAATACAAAATGGTAATATTTTATCACTTTTGTGTACTAGACGTCTTGAGATTCAGGTTGTGCCATCGTAATGCTTGTTATGTCTTTGACGATCATTTCTGCGACTCGCCATGCCATCTCTTCTTGGGCCTGAAATGGATGGTGATTATTTTGTATGGTGTTTTTGGGGGAGGTTACTTTTTGCTCGTCTTTGCTCATTAGAAGTTTGACGACACGTGAAATTCGGGATTCTTTTTTCTCTGGTTCAGGTCCTATGTCTGACTCGTAGCGGCCGAGTTGATCGATTCTTCCAAAACTTAATCCGCTATTAAAAAAATGAAGTAAAGGTTAAAACGGCGGTAACTAAGTTAAAAAAAAGAATAGCATAACCAATAGGAAGAAGTGCTCACGCTATTCTTAGTGAAGAAATAAAAACAAACTTGTGCTTTCGACGTCTCCAGAGCCACTCAGCTCCGAATGAACCTGAACTTTAGAGCAATCGATACTTCCATCAGTGACCGAAGAAGCCGGACTTGGGTTCGACTTCATAGAACTTGTCATCGTCGACGTGGCCATCACTTCGCTCAAAACACCCAAATATTGCTGCGACGACAAAAAGGGTTTGAGGCAACTCTGACTCAAAAAATCTTCAACGCAACCTGTGCCGGCATAAAACATCTGGAGACGTCCTCGTCTCACCGCAAATCCCTTCTTCAACAGCAAAACGGACTTTATCACAGATTCCCAGCGGCAACGTAGCTTGCAAAGATAAATATCTAAAAACAAATTTTGTGGGAAAAATTCAACCAACTCACTTGTCATATATTGCCATAGCTTCATTTTGAATGAATTCAGGATCAATTGTGCTATCGTTTTTATACTGTTTTTCAAAACTAGAAGCCGCTAGCCAAAATTCTATGACTGTGCTCAGCCCCTCCATGTCTAAAAACTGAACAAAAATATAAAAAGAAATTAGAAGAAAATAAAACATACATCTAAGAAAGCACCGAGACATGTATCATTGTAAAGAACGTCGTTGAGCCTCATTGAACGACTCGTCATTATTTCTATTTGGTATTTACAGTGCCAGTCGCTTTTAATAAAATCGCTCCAGACGCTACAAATTTAACAGTTACACCGTAAATTAAGTAAAGAACGTACTCTTTTTTGATTAAATTGACAATGGCGGTTTTTAATTTGTTCAATTGATCTGTTTGATCGGAATTGAGGCTGACGAGGATCGCTAGTTTGACATCATCGGGCATTTTGACTTTAAATGGAGATTCTTCGCTTAGGTATTTATCGTAGATTTGTTTAACTGTCATGTGGTTTTCTTCGGTCGGTGTCGTTGTGGCGCTTAATCGTGTACCACCGAGTGGTTGGAGGCGGAACGGTAGACTTTCTAGGTCAGCGAGCATATTGAAGAGATTCGTATGACCCCGCGATTCCATAAACTGGGAGAGATACGAAAGAGCAGTCTTATTGTGAAGAGTGTCCTCGAGGGTCAACGAAAGCCTCGATGTTTTCTCACAAGGCTCATTTGCTGTAAACAAAATGAAGAAAAGAAGGCGACAACTTTGAACTTACCAATTGATTCTGACTTGAACCTCGAAAGTGGCCCTGATCGTACTCCGATGTCATGTTCGACTCCTCCCTGCGGATATCCATTTCTGCTCTTTTTTGGGAGGTCGACTTCTTCCAAAACTGTAGCATAGCAACGACCAAACGTCTTGATTCTTTTTAGAGACGCGTCAGACTCCCGAGGCTTCATTGCTCCTCAGGAGTTGCACATATCACTTCAAAATAAAAATCTTTTCGCAATTTCCTTCATATCATAAACAACGTTTAATGAAGAACTCTAAAGAAAATTTGCAAGAAAAAAAAAGGCAAACTTGATACCTCAATATAAATATTTTAGCATTAACAATGGGACAAAATTAGAAAAATTAATAACTTCGACAGCCTTGAACTTGTAACCTTTCAAAAATATCCTTCTTCGCAAAACCCATGCTGCATCAATAAAACGTCACACGTGTATTCATAGTAAATAATTTCGTACAAATTTAACTTGAACAACATTTCTGATGTTGCAGAAGAATTTAATGAACTTATGATATCCTTAAAATAAGAATAGTTTAACTTTTTAGATAGTATGACGTCATATTGGTGAACATTTTACCTTCCTCTTTGCTATACTTCATCCTTGTTTACTAATTAGTTGATTAGCGGTGTTTAGCTTGTATAGAATTCAATTACTTCATTCATTAGAAAGTTAAGGGGTGAAAATGTCACGAAAACTAGATCCTAAAAAAGTGGTAAGTTCTTATATCTGCCAATTGAGCCATAGTTTTATCTTTCTGTGATCTCAATTTTTTCCTACTTCTGTTTTAACTACTGCACTAGCCAGTAGACAGTAAGGAGTAGCAAACTTGGCCCCTAAGTCACATTTCTGAGGCGTGAAGAGGGAAGCGCTTAAAAAGCTCTCTCAGCATCTTGGCTTAACTCCTAAGGCCAATAAGTTCATCATACGCTGGAGCATTCATGGTAGATCTGCTTAGGCAGGCTAGAACCACTGTCCGCATTTTAGTGGGTCTGCTAGATGTAGGAAACACCTTCAAAGATAGGAGCGACAGGGGACAGTACTTGCTGTTATAGGGAGGAGGAAACGGCAGAGCTGTCCTCTGTTTCTGCGAAGTTTGGTACAGCCATTCATTGGAAGAAAAACTGGGCTAATGGACTTCACAAGTCTACTGTCCAGCCATTGAAAAGCTAATTAAAAGCCTAGGTTTGGCTTTAAAATCTCTTTCAGCTTCTTGGCTTAACTCCTAAAGCCAATAAGTTCATCATAAGCTGGAGCATTCACGGTAGATCTGCTCAGGCAGGCTAGAACCTTTGTACGCGTTTTAGTGGGTCTGCTAGATCTAGCAAACTCCGCAAACACCTGCAAAGATAGGGGCAACAGGGGACAGCACTTGCTGTTTATGGAGGAGGAGGAAACGGCAGAGCTGTCCTCTGTTTCTGCGAAGGTTTGGTACAGCCATTCATGGGAAGAAAAACTGGGCTGATTCACAATTCTACTGTGCAGCCATTGAAAAGCTAATTAAAGCCTAGGTTTGGCTTCAAAAGCTCTCTCAGCTTTTTAACTTAACTCTCAGCTTCTTAACTCTTCTGGCTTAACTCCTAAGGCCAATAAGTTCATCATAGGCTAGAGCATCCATGGTAGATCTGCTCAGGCAGGCTGGAACCACTGTCCGCATTTCAGTGGGTCTGCTAGATCTAGCAAACTCCGCAATCACGCAAACACCTTCAAAGATAGGAGCGACAGGGAACAGTACTTGCTGTTTATGAAGGAGGAAACAGCAGAGCTGTCCTCAGTTTCTGCGAAGGTTGGTACAGCCATTCATGGGAAGAAAATCTGGGCTAATGGACTTCAGAAGTCTACTGTCGAACGATAAAAGCCTAGGTTTGGGCAATGAGCTCTATGCTAGAAGGGTGCTAGACCTATAAAGGATGTGCTCCCTATTAATATTCTTTCTTTTTGTAGAACTCTGAGCTGTTCACTTTGACGTACGGTGCGCTTGTTTCTCAGCTCATGAGAGATTACGAGAACATCGATGATGTCAATAAACAACTCGACAGAATGGGCTACAACATCGGTATACGCCTCATAGAAGACTTTCTCGCCAAAACCGGCACAGGAAGATGCTACGACTTCAAAGACACTGCAGAAAAAATCCAGGTTTGAATTCTTTAAAAGCAAAAGCTTAATAATAATTGAAATTTCAGATGGCATTCAGGCTTTATCTTGGAATAACGCCAAATATCGTCAATTGGAATTCTGCATACGACGAGTTTTCTTTGCAGTTTGATTCAAGCCCAATGACGGAATTTACAGAACTGCCAGATAACTGCCTAGGGCTGAAATATTGCAATTTGCTACCTGGGATCATCCGTGGGGCTTTAGAAATGGTGCAGATGGATGTAACGACTGTTTTTGTGCAGGATCATCTGGTTGGCGATAGCTGTACTGAACTTAGATTAAAATTTAATAAGCGGCTAGAAGACGCTATACCTTCTGGAGAAGACTAATTGCTATTATTTAAAAATTTATTTCATTTATTATTTGTTTATTAAAACGTTATGTAACTTAATGTCTGACATGATCCCCTGAATTGTTTTTGACGAAGTTTTGAAATTCGAAGACGTCGATGAGTCCGTCTTTGTCGGAATCTTCACTGACGAACCATCTTCTGAAGTTTGGGTTGTTGGGATCTTCGCCGAGCTGAAGCCAACAGAGGCGAGCTTCATCTAAATTGATGCGGCCATCATTGTTTTTGTCGTAGCTCATAAAAAGAGCTTCAATGTCATGCGGCTGCGGAAGCTTTTTCAACGGACGGCTTTTAAATTCAAGCATTTCTCCAAATGATATTTTCCATCTTTATCCAAATCGATACTTTTGAAAATCTGAAACATTTTTTTAAGAAAAATTTATATTGAGAAAAACGGTTTTTATTTATAAATCATCAAAGGCGACATGCTTAAAGGTCTTTCTGGCCTTTTTTATGGGGCGTTTCATATTTTGGTTGACAAGACGTATAAGTTCCTCTTTGTTTATTTTGCTGTCTTTATTCCCGTCGTAGCTGTCGAAGATTGCTTTGAGGTCTTTCCTCGAAGCATCCTCGCCTAATTCGCGCCACATCAATTTAAACTCGTCAAATGAGAGTTTCTTATCCGAATTTCTGTCGCACGTTTGAAAAAGGTTGTAGAGCTCAAATTGGCTCGGCTGCCATTTCTTGAGTCGTCCCGTGACTCAAGGAATTCCTCTTCGGATAAAAGCCCATCCGCGTTCAGATCATTGCTTCTGAAAATCTTAACCCAAAGTTGGAACCCAATAACCTTAACCCTTTCGAGACCGAGTCTGATGCCGGATTCTCTGCGCTACTGGCGCAGCACTTCTCCCCGACAGCACCCAGCAAAGCAGAGAAAGCAACGAGTGATGCGATCATCACTTTGTTCATTTCTTCCCCAACAGATGGCCAGTTTTTGCATGTCACTAGCGCCACGGGAAGCGAAGATATTAAATATCTTAGAGAGGCTTCCCGCTGGGCAACTAAAGTCGCCTGCGGTCTCCAAGTGAAATGCGCGCATGGCAACTATATTCGCCTGGCGCAGCACTTTTCCCTCACTGCTCCCTGCGCCCAGCAAAGCAGAGAAAGCGACGAGTGATGTGATCATCACCTAGTTCATTTCTTCCCCAACAGATGGCCAGTTTTTGCATGTCGCTAGCGCCATGGGAAGCGAAGGTATTAAATATCTTAGAGAGGCTTCCCGCTGGGCAACTAAAGTCGCCTGCGGTCTCCAAGCGAAATGCGTGCATGGCAACTATAGTCGCCTGCGGTCTCCAAGCGAAATGCGCGCATGGCAACTGTCGCCTGAGGTCTCCAAGCGAAATGTGCGTGCTCATGGCAACTATAGTCGCCTGCGGTCCCCAAGCGAAATGTGCTCATGGCAACTATAGTCGCCTGCGGTCCCCAAGCCAAATGCGCGCATGGCAACTATAGTTGCCTGAGGTCTCCAAGCGAAATGCTCGCATGGAAACTATAGTCGCCTGCGGTCTCCAAGCGAAATGCGCACATGGCAACTATTGTCGCCTGCGGTCTCCAAGCGAAATGCGCGCATGGAAACTTTAGTCGCCTGTGGTCTCCAAGCGAAATGCGCGCATGGCAACTATAGTCGCCTGCGGTCTCGAAAGGGTTACAATGTCACCCAAAATACTCACATCATTTAAATTAGAGCCATGAAGTCTTTTATTCGTCTCAAAGGTCACCAAATCGTTATATTCTTTTCTGTCCAAATGTCCATCTTTATTTCGGTCGAAATAGGTGAAGAGCTTACGACTTTCCGACACCTGATTGTCCGAGAGAAGCGAATGCGATGGAGGCTTCGGCCTCAAATTCTTGACGTACATATTTCTTATTTTGTCCGCGGCAGTCAGCCTTTTAAATACAACCGTTTTCGACATTTTTGTGTAAAAAATTTTTGTGACTTGCTTCTTGAAAAATGGTTTATGAATGATTTAAAACATGTGTAACTAGAAAAATCACATGGGAAATTACATCAAGCAATATGCTGAAATCCTTATATCTTTCAACAACCTCATAGTCAAGAGTCCTTAATCACTTACCCACGAAGGCTACAAGGTTCAATAGATAACAAAAATTATTAAATAAGTAGTTTTATTTTTACGAAATTAGTGTAAAGCTGAAAAATTAGATTTGAATGCGACAGAAAATTGAATGTGAAAATTTTGTTAACCGAGGTAAAGGTCATTAGGAGAACGGACATCGTCAATTTTTAATATCATTTTAACCAGCTGAGTCGCCAACATGATCTGTTGTTTTTTACTTTTAACCGTTTCAATAACATGTTGTTCTTTCATATCTGAAAAAATATTTTAGAAAATTATAAATATTTTTATGCTAAATTACCGTTGGTGTTGACTCCCATGCAGTCTACGCCGAGGGCAGGGTTCTTTTCTTTAATTTGTGCCGATTTGATGGCTGTGACAGTTTTCATCGGTGACAAACCAGCGTTTTCAGCAAGAGCAAGCGGAATCGCTTCAAGCGCTTCAGCGAACGCTCTAAACGCATATTGTTCTAATCCTGAGATCTACACAAAAATAATAATTTATTTTTAAAATTAAAAAATAACTTACTGTATCTGCTTCTTTAGCGACGGCGATAGAACATGAAAGTTCGGAAGCTCCGCCACCATAAACGATTTTATTGTCGCAAACCAAATTTCTGACGACACAAATAGCATCATGCATAGAACGCTTCGCTTCATCCACAATCTAAAAAAATAAATATAAAAAATGAACATAAAAAAAGGTAGTTTACCATTTGATTAGATCCTCTAATAAAAATGGTGACTGTGCGAGAGTTGGCGCATTCTTCGATGACAAGCATGCGATCTTTCGTCGTCCCAAAACTGATTTCTCTGACGAGTCCGCTTTGCCGAGTTTATCAGGCGAAAGCTCTTCAAATCTTGGGACGATACGACCTCCTGTGGCTATGGCAACTAACTAAAAAAAAAATAAATAAAATGACAAAAAAATAATAAAATTATTACCTCAATAAGAGGTCCTCCAACCCAACGGACAGCAGGCAATTCTTTCTTAAGCAAAAGATGGTTCGCCTCATCGTCAAAACCCCATTGACAAATAGCCAACGTAGCACCAGCATCTTTCACCTAAAAATAATTTAAAAATTATTTAAAACAATGAAATGTAAAGATAAAAAATTAATTTTCTTTATATTATATTTCCTCTGATTGAAAACTACGGTTTTCACTAAATTCTCAAAGCGTTCGAATCTAAAAAAAGACTCAAGAACATCTGAAAAAATTCAAATGCGCAGTAAGATCATCATTGGAAAGCTTTAGAACCTATATGCCACCAAGTGGAGCTTTAAAAACGGGGTATCTGTGAATTATATATTATATTTACCTGCGAAACCATTTTTTCGAAAGTATCCGATTCATATTTCCTCAAAGCGTGATATTCTTCAACTGAAGCAACATCGAGCTTATGCTTAGTTTTTGGCTTCGGAGGTTCAAACGGACAAGTCAAAATGGCAATTTTAACATCTCGAAGAACCTAAAAAATTAAATTATTTTTTATTATATTTATAATGAAGATATACCTTTGGCATTTGAGGATGAGACATATCTTTGTCTAAAATGACACCTCTGACGATCATTGTGTCTTCTAATCTTCCACCGACTTTTCCGTCGATTTTAATCAGTTCGAAATTGACGTCTTTTTTCTTCATGTCTGCAACAGACATGACTGCTTCGACTGCGATTTCGGCAAACTGTCTATGACTTTTGTTGACACTAAAAGAAAAATTAATAAAACATTGAAATGATTATTTATTTTTTTACATTTTGGAGCCAAGAGTGGTCATTGCGGTTTTGATAAGTGGTTCTAAATTTTTCGCATCAACGGGAAATTCGTCTGAGATTGTATCAAGATGGGCGATAGCGGATTGTGCGGCGGATTCGAAACCGTCGGCGATCCTAATTGGATGGATACCTTTATCGATCAAAATCTCCGCTTGTTCCAACAAAGCTCCAGCCAAAACTACAAAAAAAACAATATTTTAAAATATTAATTTAACAATCAACTTACCGACAACACCGGTTGTTCCATCGCCAATTTCATCATCTTGAGACTGCGAAAGTTGAACCATCAATTTGGCAATTTCGTTGTCGATGTCCATCTGCTTCATAATCGTAGCACCGTCGTTGCTCACCATGACGTCCCCATCTTGAGACACCAAAAGTTTATCGAGACCTTTCGGACCCAGCGACGTGCGGACAATTCTCGCCACAGATTTCGCCGAATTTATATGGCTCTAAAATATAAACAATTAAAATAATGAACTTAAAAATACACTAATTTTTTAACTTAACATTTTTGTGTCATCAAAGATAATTGAAATTTTAAAAATTGTTAAAAAAAATATTAATAAATATCTTTGATATTTATTTAGCACAGTGTCTGAACTACATTCATAATAATTTTATGATATAGGAATTCTCTATGCAAAAAAAACCGCTATCAGTCAAGTCAGAAAACTTTAGAAGTTTACAAAAATCTTTTTAGCTATTTGGAAACGTTTTTCTGAAAAATAGGCCATTCTAAGCCTTGTTTTTTGACTTCCTTAAATAAAACAATTTTAGGTGTTATCGAAGACATAACTCTTAAAATTGAATTAATAAGAGATTAATAAATATCTTTGATATTTATTTAGCACAGTGTCTGAACTACATTCACAATAATTTTATGATGTAGGAATTCTCTATGCAAAACTTCGAAAATTGCAAAATAGCCTTCATATAGATCAAGCTTTTAACCTCCCTGAAAGAAATTGTGATATTCTACGCTCATACTTGGGGAAGGGTCTTCCAGACCCCGGAGGGTCAAATTGAATATTGATCTTTAACGATCTCAACTTTGTATGTGGTGCCGGCCGGCCGTCCGTAGCATTTTTTTCGGAACACTTTACGGCCACATTTTCACCAAATTTTCTTTAGTTGGTGAACAAGAAATTAACGAGGGCGATTTTTGAATTTCGAAAAAATGGCAGAGATGTCTTTGAAATTTTGAAAAATTCGCTGCGGCCGGTTGGTCCGATTTTTACCAAATTTTCACCAATTACTCCTTATATTTTTAAGAATTTTTGGTGTAAAAAAATTGCCATTTTTAATTATTATTTTTTCTAGTAGGGAGAAATTTCATACTTCTACCCATTAAGAGAGGCACATCCCTAGGCCAAAGATTTGTCGACCCTACCCATTATTTCTACCTTGATTGAAACTTAAAAAATTTTTTGAAAAAAAAGAACTTAAAAAAATTTTCAAAGGAAAGAAAAAAAAAACTCGGATAATTTAAAAAAAATCGGAAAATTTATCAAAAAAAAAACTTACAAAATTTCTTGAAAAATCTTAGAAATTTTTTCGAAAAATCAAACAGAAAATTTTACAGAAAACTTGGAAAAAAAAAAAACTTCCCCTCCCTTTGCTATACTTTCGTTCCCTTATTCTTCCCCGACTTATACTTCCGCCTCCGTTGGAGGGGTCCTCCGCTATACTTCCCCCTCCTATATCTTTAAGGAAGTTTTCATTGGAAGCTCTTCAAACAAGTACTTTTTGTTAATTTTCAGGAATAAAACATATTCAAGGTGTCATCAAAGATTCACAAGCTCTTTAAAATTTCTATTAACAAGAGCTTAAAAATTAACCTCTGATTTTCCTGTAGCATAGTGTCTGGACCTATGGCCATAATTATTCATGGAATAGGAAATTCTCTATGCAAAATATTTTACTCCCCCCCCCCCCGATTCAACCAATTTTGGTAAACTCAATTTTGGTTAACTCTACCTCAATTTTGGTAAACTCTATCTCAAGTTTGGTAAACCACGAAAGGAGAAAAATTCTTCCCGTTTTTATAATTATATTTTTTTGTCAACAAAGGTAATTAACAAAGAAAACTATAACAGGGTTAAAATGAAAATTATCTTTGATTTTATTAATATGGCATAGTGTCTGGCCTAATGCCATAATAGTTTATGACACAGGAATTCTCTGTGCAGGTAGCAGAGCTGGGCGTATTCAGAATCCATCAAGCTCTTACTTATGAATAAGAAATGCAAGAATTAAGTTGCTCATGAATACTCGCATTACACTTACATCTTATAACAACTAATTCATAAACAAATTACAAAATTTTCATATGAATACTCGCATTTATATTCATAAAACGCTTTAAGAATATGAATATGCCCAAATCTGATAGAAACAGAATCAATAAAGTTGAATAACATTGCACAAAAGGGATTAAAATGGCAGAAAAGACATGAAACATGTGTGACAAAAAGGGCGTATTTCATGGAAACCCGACATCCATTTTCAATAATTCAACAAAAACTTAAATATTTAATAAATAAATGATTAAAATATTACGTTTTATTATTTAAAAATTGAGTAATTTTAAGATTACATTAAAGGAAAAGTTCGGTTACCTTGACTGCATCGGTGCCGGTAAGTCTTTTCTGTTTTTCTTCATCTTTGAGAATAATAAAAGGCCTTCCGTATTCGTCAAAAGCGATAGATCCCGGAAAAGCCGACATCTTTCAAGATTTTCAACAATAAAAGATTAACGAAATAATACTGGATAAAAAATATCACATCCGAACTTAATTCATAGATCAACAAAACGTTTTTAGTGAATCAGGTTAGAGATCCCAAATACAGTGTTGCCAGAAATGTTGAAAAATTTTATTTCAACATGTAATGCACAGAAGTCTCATTTAAAGTTCTTTTTTGCCTTAAAAAGCATAAAATATTTAATATTTAATAATAAATCAAAATATAAATCAATTAAACCATTTAAATGAGTCATTTAATTGAATCAATGTTGCCAACTTAATAGAAAAGTTTTCAAAACTGTTATTATAAACATAAGTAGTTTGTTAAATGTTACTTGTCAAATAAACTTTAAATTTGAAACGAGTTTGACAAATCTGAAGATTCCAAGAATCATTGGCTTAAAATGTCTGAATCTGACGCCTGGCAGGAAATTCAGGCTATTAAAACTAAAAGAAATAGCTTAAGAGAAAAACTGCAGAAAAGGAAAAAGGAAAGACTAGATATTCTTAATTCTGGTATGTTTGGCAAAAAAAAAAAAATTATTTTTGATTTTCTTGTTTTAGAAAGTGGTATAACTCTGAATGAGAATTCAGCGACGCAGAGTTCAACGGTTAAAGGTATATGTCGATGTTGAGTTAGGTCATGTTGTAATTGCTTTTAGATGGGAGGAGGGAGCAGAAAATAAGATTGATTTTCAACTAGAAAAATCTCTTCTTGAAATCTATGCGAGATTTCGCCCAATTTGCCATCCAGTGCTGCCACATAGGGTCGCTTTTGAAAAAAATTAGGGCGAAATGTCGCTGAAGAGACTCTGGAGAACGCCCTGCAGAAATTTTCAACTCAGCGTCTTATCTGGTTGGTTTGATTTTGATTTTTTGAAATTTTTCATGTTGTTTCTAGTGTGGAAGCGAATACAGAAGGGTTGCTGGTTACTTCAGCTGAGCATGTCAAACTCCAAGCGATGCTCAATGAAGTCAGTGTTGCCAATAGTAACGAAATTGAAGATAAAAGGAAAAGCTCTAGTAAGACTTACAATCTTTAAAAATAGAACCTGTTGAATAGATTTTGAAGCATTTTGAAAAAAAGAGGCCCTGCTCAGGCATTCAAGGTGCAACCTGAGCTGTCTTTTTGGTATAAAAAATTTAAAAACCCTTTTTAAAAGAAATTTTGCCCTTTTTTCTGGATTTTCAGGTGGATTTTTGAGAAACTTTTGAGAAGTAGAAAAAATAGTTTGCCCAGCCTGATTTTAGTCAATAAGTGAAATTTTCAGTGAAAAAAAAAAGGTGAAAAATCCTTTCACCAGGTTTTAAAGCGTTTCACATCTTTTTTATCGGGTTTTGGGTAGCTCTACTCAATTTTTTTGGTGTAGAAACACCCGTTTTATCAGGTGTTTAGGCGTTTAATGGGTGAAAAAGGATTTTTTTTTGCTGAAAATTTCACTTATTGACTAAAATCAGGCTGGGCAACTTATTTTTTCTTCTATCTTGATTTCATTTTTTTAAATGCTTCCTTGCTTCTGAGAAAGTTTCTGCCATGGACGGCTTTTAATCCTTTTTATTTACTTTTAGTTGAGCCGGATGCATCAGATGAACCTGTTGTCAAACAGGCTAAAACAGTTGAAAAAGAAGACAAAAAAGTTGGAAAAAAGACAAATGACATTATGGTTGGTACTCCTGACTTAACAAAATTTTTCTCATTTCTTCTTTAGTCTTTACTTTCTATGCCGTCCACGAAAGAAAAGGAAAGTAAAAGAGTCGCGAAGAAATTTTAGAGCTTCTAAGCAAACCGACAGCTAAAGAAAGATCTTTAGCCGAACGTTTTCGATCAAACGGCGCTCAAGTCACCCAATTCTGCGCCCACGGAACACGTGCCGACTGCACCAAAGAAAATAAAGGGACGCATTGCAGTAAATTGCATTTTAAAAAAATCATTCAAAAACATACTGACGAGTCCTTAGGTGATTGCTCATTTTTAAACACTTGTTTTCACATGGATACTTGTAAGTAAGTATTCAAAAAATTTTGTTATTCAAAATATTAAATGCTTTTTTAGGTATGTCCATTATGAAGTCGACGGTGCTCCAGTACAAAAAGAAAGGATATCAAAAGAAGAAGGTCGCATGTTGAGCGATAAAACTATTTTATACCCTCCGCAGTGGATACAATGTGATCTTAGATATTTAGATATGACTGTTTTAGGTTTGTATTTTAACCCTTTCGAGACCGCAGGCACTATAGTTGCCATGCACGCATTTCGCTTGGAGACTGCAGGCGACTATAGTTGCCATGCACACATTTCGCTTGGAGACCGCTGGCGATTATAGTTGCCATGCACGCATGTCGCTTGGAGACCGCAGGCAACTTTAGTTGCCCAGCGGAAACTGCGGGAAGCCTCTCTATATTTAATACCTTCGCTTCCCGTGGCGCTAGCCACATGCAAAAACTGGCCATCTGTTGGGCAAGAAATGAACTACGTGATGATCGCATCCGGTCTCGAAAGAGTTAAATTGCTGCCATAAAAAATTATGTTTTGTTAAAAGGTAAGTTTGCTGTTATTATGGCTGACCCTCCATGGGATATCCACATGGAACTTCCTTATGGAACAATGTCGGATGATGAAATGAGACAACTTGGAGTTCCAGCTTTGCAAGACGATGGAGTTATATTTTTATGGGTTACTGGAAGGTTGGTAATATTGTTTTTGGACAGATTATAATATTTTTAGAGCTATGGAATTGGGTAGGGAATGCCTTCAACTTTGGGGTTATGAACGTGTCGATGAGCTTATTTGGGTGAAGACGAATCAACTTCAGCGGATAATAAGGACAGGGAGGACCGGACATTGGCTTAACCATGGTAAAGAGCATTGTCTCGTCGGTAAAAAAGGATCCGTTAGCCACTTAAACCGAGGTCTCGACTGTGATGTTATCGTCGCCGAAGTCCGAGCAACAAGTCATAAACCAGACGAAATTTATGGAATCATAGAACGCCTCTCACCTGGCACAAGAAAATTGAGTTATTCGGAAGACCCCATAATGTCCAACCTAATTGGTAAAAAAAAAATTGTTTAAATTATTTTTAATCTTTTTTTTAGGATAACACTGGGAAATCAAGTTGAAGGAGTTCGTTTGGTCGACCCAGAACTTAAAGATGCCTTCAGAAAACGATATCCTAGAGGAATGGAACATCCTACCAGCCAATAATATAAGTTTGTTATGTAAATTGATAAATAATTTTTATTTAAATAAATACAATAAATAAGTGAGACTAGAAATTAATCTTTTTTATCATCCTTTTTGTTGAGAGCAGAAAATTTGTCGATGGCGTCATGTAAAAATTTGGTGGCGTATTTGATACGTTCTTCAGTCATGAAAGACCTCACGGATTCTTTGTCGACTCCTTTAAATCCGAAAAGTTTAAGTCCTTTTAATCCTTTCAAGCCGATGAAGGAAATTGAGCAGAGAGGAGTAAATGAGCAGACGGCAGTTGTGAAGAGTGATCCGACGAAGAAAAGAGACAATAAGCCAAGTCCCCAGAGACCAACTTTCAATCCAAGTTTCCATCCGAGTTTAGAAAATGGAGGGAAAACAGTCAAAGCGCCGGCAGTACGAAGGAAATCGAAAATGAAAAATGTGGTTCAGACGGTATTAAATATCCTTCATATCCAGATTGCACGCTGAAGCCTTCAGGTTCTTCATATTTGGCATAGGGTTGGACATGCTGCTGTTGAGCTGCCACCGCTGCTGGATACGGCGCCGAAAGATAATTATTTGCAGTTCCATCATGCGTATACGAAGCATCACCCAAACACAAAACAATCAAGCCAAAAAGGACAAACAAAACTCCAAAGCGATCCTATAACAATTTGTTTAAATTTAAAAAAATTATAAAATATATAAATTTTACCATTTGAGCTGGTGGTTGAGTGCGTTCAGGTTGGCTGAAGAAAGTGATTTAATTCATATCAACCCTCTCCGGGGTATTTATATGGATCAACTAGACACCCCTAACGGTATTTTGACGAATTTAGGGCACTTTTCTTTTCAAATATTTTCTCCCAATATGATTTCCACGAGGTTAATCCTTATTTTATTTTTAAAGTTTTCTTAACGGTGGATTATGGGAGGCAATGTGAGATGAATAACGTTTAGATAAAAGTTGTGGGGATAAAATATTTTTATTCTAGAAACTATTTGACTTTTTAACTTCCTTAAAGAAGTTATTGTGTACCCTCGACGTCGGGTTTTTGGGGAAGAGTCTTCCAGACCCCGGAGGGTCAAATCGAATATTGATCTTTACCAATCTCTACACTTTTTTTTGGCCATAAAACACCTTTCTGGCAATAAAACACCTTTTTGGCCATAAAACACCCTTTTTGGTCATAAAACACCTTTTGGCAATAAAACACCTTTTTGCCATAAAACACCGGCCGGCCGGCCGTAGCATTTTTTCCGTAACACTTTACGGCCATAGTTTTCATCCAATTTTCACCAAATTTTCTTTGGTCGGTGAACAAGAAACTAACGAGGGTGATTTTTGAATTTCGAAAAAATGGCGGAGATATGTCTGTTTGAAATTTTAAAAATTCGTTGCGGCCGAACCTTTGCAACTCCTTATACATATTTTTTACGATTTTTTGGCGTTTTTTACATTAATTATCATTTCAGAAGGGAAAAATTTCATACTTCCACGCCTTACGAGAGGGACCTCACTTGGCCAAAAATCCCATTATTTCTACCTTGATACTCCAAAAAATTTTCTAAGTTTTTTTTTTCGTTAATTTTTTGTAAAAAACTTCTCACTCCGTTATACTTCCTCCTCCGTTATACTTCCCCTCCCTTATATTTTTCCCTCCCTTATAGTTCCCCCTCCCTTTTACTTCCCCTCCGTTATACTTCCCCTCCTTTATACTTCCCCTCCGTTATACTTCGCTCCCTTATACCTCCCCCTTCTTTATACTTCCCCCTACTATATTTTACTTAACTTTAAGGTAGTTTTCGTTGGTAGTTCTTCAAACTAGTACTACCTTGACACTTAAAAAATTTTCGAAAAAAAAAATTCGGAAAATTTTTTTATTCACATTTTGCTGGGGTTCTGACCCGACCCTGCTTGGATAAACTTAGTTAAAAAGCTCCTTCAACTGCCAATCAAAGTTGCTAAATCGCTTAGTACATTTCACCCTCAAAACTCGACTTTTAACATTAAAAACCGCAAAAACGATTTCAATTTTTTTTTTCTCAATCTCACTTTTTGGCTCACCAAGTTTTAAGGGTAATCTGACAACTCAACCACAAATATTGTAAAAAATTATCCAATTTAAAGAAAAATTTATTTTATTTTATTAGTTTTTAGGTACTTCCGAAACGAAAGTTAAACTTCTGATGCATTTCACCAGAAAAATGATTTCTCACCGTCTAGGTATATAAATTTTTTCCCTGAACATATTTTTCTTCTAAAAAATGCGATAAAAAATCTGAAAATTGATTGATTTTTAACGTAATAGAAAGGAATCAGGAAGCTCTTAGAAATGAGATTTTTCTTCAGTCCAGCCAACTAAAAAATTTTTTGACAGAAAAATCGCACTTTCTTTAATTATTCTCAAGACACTTCAGGTGACCCCATTGTTAATAGAAAGTGAAAATGCCGATCATACCATTTAGATATGAATTATGAGCGTTATTGTTCCTTGAGAATATCTTTAGATGGGAATCAAAATTACGATATGTCGAAATTTCAAGTTGCCTTTAATTTTTAAGACGATCGAAAATCCTTCAAAAGCCCGAAGGGTAGCCTTTATAAATTTTAAATCCCTCGTTTTCTCTTTGAAAAGGATTTTCATGTACTAAATTATTCCTTCTTGACAACTATGTTTAATAGACAGTTTCTTAAACTTCAGTATTTTAAAAAGATTTAGTAGTTACACAATGTCCAATGATTCTAATGAAATGCCACTGGGGCGCATTATCTTCCCGATATTTACAATATGAATGACGAAGATGCAAATTGGATTATTACGGCGCTTTTATAATTTTTACTATGCAAACAGGTATTAAAATTCGTTCCATTTTTTGAAATGAAGAAATTTCATTTGAGAAAGCCTTGCCGGTACTTCACGAATAGCCTGGAGAGTTTTGGGGCCCAACATTTTTAATGAAGGGGTCTTTTTATTAACTTCCTTAAAGGAGTTAATGGTGATATCCTCGACATCGGGTTTTTGGGGAAGGGTCTTCCAGACCCCGGAAATTGATCTTGACAGATCTCAACTTTGTCAGTGGTGCCGGCCGGCCGTCCGTCCGTAGCATTTTTTCCGGAACACTTTACGGCCACAGTTTCCATCCGATTTTCACCAAATTTTTTTAGCCGGTGAAGAAGAATGTAACGAGGGCGATTTTTGAAAAAATGGCGGAAATATGTCTGTTTGAAATTTTAAAAAATTCGCTGCGGCCGAACCGTTAATCCGATGTTCACCAAATTTTCACCAATTACTCCTTATATTTTTAAAGAATTTTTGGTGTAAAAAATTGCCACTTTTTAATTTTTTTTTCACTTAAAAAAATTTTCGGAAAAAAAACAAAATTTTTCAAAAAAAAGAGGAAAACCTGGAAAATTTTTTGAAAAAAAACTTAAAAAATTTTCACAAAAAAACTAGGAAAATTTTTCAAAACAATAAACTTTCCCGTTCCTTATTCTTCCGCTCCTTTATACTTCCCCCTCCTTTATACTTTCCCTCCCTTCGTTATACTTTCGTTCCCTTATACTTCCCCCTCCTTTATACTTTCCCTCCCTTCGTTATACTTTCGTTTCTTATACTTCCCTTTCGTTCTCTTATACTTCCCTTTCGTTCTCTTATACTTCCATTTCGTTCTCTTATACTTCCCTTTCGTTCTCTTATACTTCCATTTCGTTCTCTTATACTTCCCTTCGTTCTATTATAATTCCCTTTCGTTCTCTTATACTTCCCTTTCGTTCTCTTATATCTCTTTCGTTCTCTTATACTTCCCTTTCGTTCTCTTATACTTCCCGTTCTCTTATATACTCTTTCGTTCTCTTATACTTCCCTTTCGTTCTCTTATACTTCCCCTCCGTTATACTTCCCCTCCGTTATTCTTCCCATATACTTTCCCCTCCTTTGTACGTCCCCTCCGTTATACTTCCCCTTCCCATATACTTTCCCCTCCTTTGTACGTCCCCTCCGTTATACTTCCCCCTCCTATATTTGTTACTTCTCTTTAAGGAAGTTTTCGTTGGAAGCTCTTCAAACCTGTATTTTTTTAAGGTTTTGGAATGTTGGAATCGGGCTGCGTTTCAAGAAAAAATGAGATGAATATAATGATGAAGAATGTCTCCGATATATTCGTGGGAGGAGTGACGTATTGGGCGTTTGGTTACGGGCTTTCCTTCGGCACTTATTGGACTTGCCCGTTTTTCGCCTTCGGGGACTTCTTTTTCGACGCGCTCCCCCACGATCCCGCCATGGGAGCAAAATTTACAGCGTTTATTTTCCAGCTTTCATTCGCGACCACGGCCACACAATCGTTTCCGGAGCAATGGCAGAACGGTAACTTCAAAACGTGGATAATACACTAAACAAATTTTTAGATGTAACTTCAAAGCATACTGCATTTATTCGTTTTTAAATACCGTTGTATACTGCGTTCCTGCTGGATGGGTTTGGGGAGAACATGGATTTTTGAAAAATTAGGCGCTGTTGATATTGCTGGAAGTGGTCCTGTACATTTGGTCGGCGGAGCTTCCGGTAATTCTCATTTCTTAAAAACTTCATTAAAATAAAAGATGCAGCGATGGCTTCTGCGTTGATGCTCGGACCTCGCCTTGGACGATACGACATGGGAGATACAGCACTTCCCTTGGAACTCCTGTAAATTGCGCCATGGGTTTATTCGTTTTATGGTGGGGTTGGCTTGCTTTCAACAGTGGCAGGTATGCTGTTTGTAACAATCCAATGAAATAACAAACTGTACAGCACTTATGGAGTGGAAGGCGAAAAATGGGCATACGCTGCCAAAGCTGCTGTTATGACCATGGTTTCATCTTTTGGTGGCGGTATTTTCGGCTTAATATACACCCTTTATATCAACAAAGGAAAAGCATACATTCTCGACATTATAAACAGCGTCTTAGGATCTTTAGTTGCTGTAACAGGTATATCAAATCATTCAACTCTACTAATTTTTTTAGCGGGATGCTTTTTATATTCATCATGGCATGCTTTTGCTATTGGATTAATTGGTGGATGTTTGACAAGCGTATTTACACCACTATTAGATAAACTCAAAATCGATGACCCTGTTGGAGCGACTGCAGTTCACGGTGAGAAAACAAACCAGCAACCAATCATATTCTTTCGTTAGGTGTTTCAGGAATATGGGGTGTTATCGCAGTCGGCCTTTTTGCCGATGATCCTTATCCTCTAACGACCACCAATGGAAGAAAGGACTCTTCTTAAGTATTAGGTTATTAATGTCTTAAGTGAAACTAAAATTAATTTAGGTGGTGACCCTTATCTCCTCGGTGTTCAATGCTTGGCAGCCCTTTGTCTTGGAATCTACAGTTTTTTCTGCTCAATATTCATTCTCTGGGTAAAAATTTTACATGAACATTTATCCATTATATTTTATTAGCTCATTAATATATTTATACCTATTCGGATGAGTATGCAAGAAGAATTAGTTGGTGCGATCTAGCTGAGCATTTGATAAGGTAATTTTGTATCATAAAATCATCATTAACTTCTTTTAGGCACCATGGTGCTGGAGTGTCACGAGCAGTGTCTGCTCTAAACGCCATTCAAGAAAACGAAATCAACTTACACAGCGTAAAAGCTATCGGAAGCAATCCTGGTTATTACTTCAAATATTATGCCTTTTTTACATTATTTATAGGCCATGAACATTTCTGCATGAATACGTCGAAAAGAAGATAAAAGAGAAGTATCCAAATGTTTTTGGAAAAGTTATGAGCATGTTCAACACCAAATCGGATTCTCCAGCGATGGCATGGATAGAATGATATCATCAAATGTTTTACTTAAAATTTTATTAAGAAAGATAGCATTAAGTATTTTCATTGTAGTTCTCACTTAATTTGTACATTTACAAAAAATATGGCAAAATAAACAAAATTTTAGATCATTGATGGATGAGAATCAGTCGATTGAGAAGACTAGCCTTTAACATTCGTTGTGATTTGAGGATAAAAATTTTTCCATTCTTTCACGGTATTCTTTTTGACTTTCGGGCATTGGAAGTCCGTTGTTTTCCCTTTGTTCGCAAAGGCCGCTTAGCACTCGATTTCCGACGGTGTCCTCAGGCAAAGTCTTCTGAAGTCTGTACAGCTCTTTCATAACGTTCGAATAGTTCGCGTCCTTTGAATTTTTATGGTTTTCGAGAATATCTGGAGTGTCTGGATTTCCTCCTACGCCGTCTGTCCTTACTGGCATTATCGGCTTTTTCTTATAGCTGCTCTTGACGCCTTTCCATGCCACCTTGATCGAGATGACTGAGATCAACGCTTCCATGAACGACGTCAATATCATATGTATGTGAAACTCTTTGACAAACGGGACTTCAGAAATTTCACTTTCACTAATTTTAAGGAAATAGTCTTTTTCTAATGACGGACACAGAAGGCAATAAATTGTTAATGACGCGCTAAAACCCGAGGCGAACAAAGAGACCAACGCGGCAGAAAAGAACCAACGTACGTAACGGTCAATGTACCATTTTTTCCACGCGAAAATCCCCGTCGTTCCGCTTATAAGGCCGCTTGTGACCAGCGTCGCGCCTCCGATTAGTTCTCCAGTATTGGAGAAAATTGCGGAAGAAAGTGCTCCTCCCAGGAAGCTTAAAAAGAGATGAGTGATGGCAAGACCTCCGGTGGTCGAAGACGAATATGCCCTCTCTGATGGGTATTTGTGGTTTGGGTCAGACCGACTCTTCACATGTACCGTGTAGATTTCCTCGGTCTTGCCTAAAAATAGAACATTTCTTAATAAAAAAGCAATATAAATCTGGAAATACATTATTACATAATAGTTTATCCTTTCACAATAACCGAAAAAATCAATAAACCGAAAATTCTTTTATAATTGCGATAATGAAGAACATTAGTGCGTAGGAAAGAAAGTTTGCAGACCTCCTTGACCGAAGTGACCTGGGCACGATCGCTCTATATTTCAAGGACGAATCAAAAATAACTTCCTGAGCAATAAAGATCTTTAGCTTCGTATTGATCAATAGGTTTTGAAATTGAATATAAGATCCTGCGACAGAAAAGGGATTATCGTGAACATGCAGCCTTTTACCTGCACGACGCTTTTCATGGTTTCGAACCTCACGAATCAAGAAACTTGTACCTCAAGTTTTTTGTATCTCACAGTGAGGTGTGTGTAAAAAAATGTTAGATCATAAGTTTTGAAGCCCATGAGAAAAGTTAATGAGTTGTTATTGTTGAGTTAAAAATCGTGTCGAGACTCAAGTATAGTCCCTATTGTTTCGTCTGTGAAGTAACGGGTTCAAATAGCACAATACATATTTCGTAACAATTATAGGAGCATTAGGAGGACCGGAGAAAACCTTAAGTTTGTCATTCTCACGTTATAAAGTTCCTTATTTGAACGAATATCACGGATTGAGTCCAAGGATTCTTAAGTTTGATGGCGCATTCCAAATAAGATAGCCAAGGAAGAACCTTAGCCTTGTAAAAATTTAGGTAGCCGACCTTTCGGTCCAAATATCGGGTACCGTTTTCAAACTTCCTCAATGAAAAGTTTTTCTGACATTTTTAAAAATGGCGGAGATCTGTCTGCCCATGTGCAGCGGCCACCTAATCAGGGTGTATAAACTTCGCTGGGTCAAAACTGCAGTCTTTACCTGATCTCTAATTATCTGGGACATTTCACAGCCTCAATTTTGGATATCTTCCAAATTTTCACCAAATACTTGAAGTACTATGGAGGGGTTCAAGAGGACTAAGGAAGGCTTAGACTCCTTCCCATTAAGGTAACAAACACCCTGTCTCTAAACAGAACAGAGCTGCTTATGGGTATCCTGACAGCCACTGCTGCCAACGTTGACAGTGCTTGGTGGGCTCAGTAGCTACTGCTGCCAACGTTGACAGAGCTGAAAACGGTGGGCACAGTAGCCACTGCTACCAACGTTGACAGAGCTGAAAACGGTGGGCACAGTAGCCACTGCTGCCAACGTTGACAGAGCTGAAAACGGTGGGCACAGTAGCCACTGCTGCCAACGTTGACACAGCTGAAAACGGTGGGCACAGTAGCCACTGCTGCCAACGTTAACAGTACTAAAATCCTGTCAGATATCACCTAAGGAACATGGGACTTATCACAGAGGTGAGGTGCAGACTCTGCGATGAGTGTCTAGAGACAACTGAGCACCTTTTGCGAATGTGAAGCACTCGCGAGGAGAAGGTACCTGCGCTTCAGTAAACCACTGCTCACATTGGCGGACCTGAAAGGTACTGCCTTCTGGAAACCGATGGAGTTCATGAGAACTACCAGTCTCCAGAATCTGATCCCTAAAGTTGGGGCAGCACAATAGATCTCTTAAGATTTATGTGCGCAGGGACTACTTATAGCACCTCCTCCAGATACAAAAAAATTGTAATATGCAGGATATTTTCAAGGGAAACAGTTTTTTAAAGAAAGTTTCGACTGGGTCACTCCAGGTGCTTGCTATGAAAAAGAAATCACGAAAAACAAGTTTTTTGTGTAATTCTCTGCGAAACTAGGAAACAATAAAGGCAATCTCTTTTTTGAAAAATGACTATTCATCCATATAATGAATTCAGAAAGATAATAAGGAAGAATGAAAATGATGATAAAAAATTACCTACCCATATTTACGGCTTTGATTTCAACTCATGCAGAAAACGATTATAATTTTTTATCCCTGGGAGCGTGTCGTTCGTTGGCACAGACTGTTCTCGGTGCAAGCACTCTCCTTTTCATTTTTCAAACGCCCTTCCATGGAACGCAAGTCGCGACCCCAGCCTCCCCCACCGTTAAAAGCTCTTTTTCTTTGTCTTTCGTCTTCGAAATTATTGTTATTATAATCTTCACGGAAGGAAATCGTTCGCTTCGCATTTTTTCCAAAATAATTGCACCAAGAAAAATTACTTGCGGTTCTTTATTGCTCGAGAGATTGATCGAAAATTGAGAATAAAATAAAAATAATCAAAAACTTCTTAAGAAACGTTAAATAAAATTCAGGACTAAAAAATTAAATACCCTCCAAGTCCGGTTTTTGGGGAGGGTCTTCCAGATCCCGTAGAAAATTTGACTAGTTACTTATTTGTAAATTCGCAGAAATGGCGAAAATTGCGTTTTCTGCGCTACTCCTATACAGGGTGTCCAGAAACACATAGCATACGTCTGGGAGAGCTTAAAAAGTGGTTTTATGAAAAAAAAGTTAAATGTAAACCCCCCTAATTTAAATCAAAGAATTTGATGGTGTAGTTTAAAATGCGTTTGGATATACAGGGTGTCCCAAACAGAACCTAACTTCGTTATTTCAAATGAGAACTCCTATTTTTTATTTAAGATTCGTAATCTACGCAAAATTTCAAGTAGATTTGACTATTTTAATGACCATTTTCGACAACTTAAAAAAAATGTCAAATTTTAGCGTCTTTTGCTATCGTTCATTTTGAACCCATTTTTGTCCCTTTTCTCCGTTTTAAACCCCTTTTCCCTAATTTCGATCCCATTTTTGTCCCATTTTTCCCGTTTTGGATCCTTAATCCCCGTCTTAGACCCATCTCTCCGTCCGGTCAATCCATCCTCAAGACCTCCATGTAGCTGGATTACAGCAGAATGTCATAACTCTCAAAATTGTGTTATTTGGTCATCCAATTTATCAAAACTGAGAAGTTAGCGAGTGACTAAATTCCCTTGCTAAATAATTTTCTCCTAGGTGCCAGAGGTAGCATCTAGGGAAGGTCTTAGTGATTTATTTAGTGTAAAGTACTATGCAGTAGCTGAGATAAACGATCTAAAGATTGTTGGGAAAGGCGCGGTGGCCTTACACAACTCAAGTCCGTGACCCTAAAGGTCGCCTACATAACGACGTTCGAACGCCGTCTTTTTCGATCCAATTTTCATACGAAAAAACGTGAATTGGAATTACAAATTAGTTATTTTGAAAGGGTGACGCCCAACATTGGTAACATTTTCAAATTTCATTACTTTTGTAGTTGCTTACAGCGGAGAACCAGGAAGAGAAATTTTAAGTAAAAAAAGAAGGTGATGTTTTTTAAGCTACAAGAAGCTATTAAGAACTAATTATCCGAAATACAAGTCCAGGGTCAACAAGTACACATACCTAACTAAATACTTCGGCTTTTATGTTTTTCGGAATGACATTTATATAATTTGTTCGTTTTCTATGATGATCGTGTCTAAAGATCTCATTCAAACTGGAGCGTTCACGATAATCATGATTCATGACTTTTCTTTACTTCCTAGCTCTCGGCGCTTTTAAACTATTGAACAAGTATGACGAAAAAGAAATTTTTTTCGTTCTTTTACTCTTTTTTGACAGAGGGCAAAGTTAACGTTACGACACGGCTAGGACCTTTAGCGACTCAACATCGATGACCTTTCACGTTTGAGTGGGACCGACAGAATCTATCTATAGACTACAAGGACAATTAAAATATTAATGTGGCAAACGGAGAAAGAAAAACTTGAAGATTCTTTTAGTAGGAAGTAGTTTTCAGAGAGTTTTCAGAGACCAAATGGGGAACAAAACGAGCGTTGAAGTCTCCACAGTTTTGGAGAATTTTACGGCCGCAGATTTTTATCCCGTTTGGATATACAGGGTGCCCCAAACAGAACCTAACTTCGTTATTTCAAATGAGAACCCCTACTTTTTATTTCAGATTCGTAATATACGCAAAATTTCAAGTAGATTTGACAATTTTTATGACCATTTTCGACAACTTTAAAAAATGTCAAATTTTAGCGTTTTTTGCGCTAAACTCCGTTAAAATCGACTTAAGAGACTCATTTCTTTTTAATTACACTGATTTTTATTCCGAAGATTCCAACTATCACAATTAATTCGAGCATCACTACATTTCGTCGCTAACGGCCTTTTTTCAAGTTAAAACCCAAATTTCTTACTTCAGAAATGAAAATTAGCGATTTGTTAAAGGAATTTTAATATTTGATGCACAAACACAAAAGACGCTGCTCTTTCAAAATTTGTGGCCCGAAAGAAAAATTCCTTTCAACAACCGCAAATTGGGGAAAAGGGGTTTAAAACGGAGAAAAGGGACAAAAATGGGTTCAAAATGAAGAAACAAGGGACGAAAATGGGTTCAAATGATTCCAGGAGACACTGGATTTGGATGTTTCTACGTTGAACAGGGGGTGTTTAGGGTGTTTAGAGGGGTGCAGAGAGATCATCGAGAGGGGTGTTGAATTTGAGCATCGGCGGAATAATAAAATTTTCTTTAAAAATGCGAAATTTTGAAATAACGTTTATGCACAATCTAATAATGAAACTATATTCACATTTCACCTTTCTTTGAGTTAAAAATAGGAAAGGAAAGAGAGATTCGTGAACAGCTCTCTAGCGGATATGCAGTGAATTAACACGCGTTAACAAGTTATAAGCAATTTTATTGCAAAATAAGTATAAAAGTGCCTCTTTTAACATATTTACAGTATCACAAAATAAAAATATACAATTTGATTAAACTCTAAATCCAGTAACACAATGGGCAACTCTGTTGTCTGGTGGTGGACGATGACAGCATCCAGACGTTATAGTACCGATGACAGAGCCTAGTATTAGCAAGACAGAAACTGCACAGACGGCTCCTCCTAAGGTATCCATTAATGCGCTGCTTTGAACTTCGATGGCGTAAACGATGCCTCCGAGGCAAGCAGCGTTTAATAAGCTGAAGGTACCTAAAAGTATGTAGCCTGTAAGGTAATTTCTGTGTGGGAGCCACCTCCATTTGTTCGTTCTGCAGCTCAGGAGGCCAAGCATCAACGACGCGAATCCGGCGATTGCTCCAAAGTTTAAAAAATATCTTTTCCCACTCTATAAAAAATATTAGTAGATTCAAATAGATGATTGATTACTTACAATAGAGAGAAGGTAAAAACACAAAATAGCCGTGGCAGCTCCAGCGACAAGAAGTAAAAATCCGAAAAAACATAAGAGTTCAATAGGAAGATGGATTGTCGGTAAAGATGCCCAGCTCACTTTTGAATAATTTGATGGAGATTTGGCAGGAGGTGAGGGGACTTCATGGGGTGGCGTGATTGGAAGAAGAGGTGCTGCACTACTTCTCATAGTCGGAGTTATTATCTACAAAACAAAATTAATCTCATTTTAGTCATTTGATTCTACAAGATCTTACAGCAGTATTGGGAGGTTTTCTGTTGGGTGATTTCATCCTATCAAGGGCCGGATCCATGAGGTCGTTTTCAAAAATGTGGTTGAAAGAAGGTAGTCTGACCGGAGTATGATAAAAGGACCCGATAAATTTTGAGAACTTTTCACTATCATTGAACTAGCTCTGTTAAGCCGCGTTTGGTTAAAATGGCTTCCACTTCTTGGAGTCCTGATCACAATTGGCTTTTTTGGGGTCGAAATAATGGTCGAACTGGATCGGTTAAGAGCCATCTTTTGTCTCTCACTTGGGCTATCATGGGCGCCAAAACTGCGGAGTTTCTCCGTGAAATTTTCGTCGGTGTCATTTTTGCTGGAGATCGTTTAGTTGGCGTGAAAGAAATTAGTTTTTTTGGTGAAGATGAAGGAGTTTCTGTGCTGAATGTTCCAGAACAGCCCAAAGGCGACTCGCGGACGCTTCCTCGGTAATCGAACCCCATTCTGTCTTCAGGATAATCGACATATTCTTCATTTGCTGAGTCAATTTCATCATATCGTTTGTACAAAGCGTCCACAGATTCATAGCATCCTTTCATCGAACTTCGCACAGGGATTCTTTTTCTGTCGTCATATTCGACGCCATATTCATGAAGGGGTGCAGCAAAATCTTTGTGAAATCCTACCGACAATTTCGCTTCCTTTTTGCCAAACTCGTAACGAGGATCGGCGATAGAACGTCGGCACTTGGGAGTACGAAAATCTTCACGAATGTCGATGTATGGTTCATCGCGCGCGAAACCATTGTCGTCGATAAATGTTTCATTGTAAGCCTGAAAAGCGCCGATTTCTAATCGGTTGTTCATGACTTCCCTTTCGGCATCCAATCTGCTTGTACCGCTAAACGCCGCATTGTTGTAACACTTCTTGGAAGACATCACGGAATCACATACGATACTAGGGAAGTTTAAAAGCCAACTGACGGTTTGACGGTTTAAAGGTACATAGGGTTCCTTTGAATAAAAGTGGGAGTGGGGAGTCACCCTATGCAGCTGGCAGTTGGCACGCGTCTCCTCCAAACAATACCAAAAAACCGTCTTTTTTCCCTTTCTTTTGCGAAAAACGAAAAATCTCAACTAGATAGACAATGAACAAATTTATACAAAATTTCTTAATAAAATAAATAAGACAAAACTAAACTTCAATTATAAAACACAGGTAGTATCTCATAGTAGGGAGCAGCTGCAAGTCGAAAAGTCCGTTAAAAAGTCGTTGCCGGTCACGTGTTGCGGAACAGAGGTGATAGGATCCTTCCGGCCTTAATGTACCTCTAAAAAGAGTCGATTTCCTTATAAAAATAATAGAATGTCCAAATTAAAAATAAAACCCTTCAAAATGCGTGAGGTAGGTCATTTCGCGCATCTAGTTAATTAGTTTTCGCAGAGATTCGCCAAAATCCGTGCCTTCAAATAAATTTTTATGAGCTCCGGCTTATTAGCTTAGCAAATACATCATGTAACATAACCGTGAACCAGACCTTGGTGTTTTCCAAGGCGTTTTCCCATTAGAAAAACAGTCTCGTTCTTCATCTCCGTCCGTTAGCATGTCGGTAAAAAAAATTAGCATTTAGACATAATCAGCAATGATAAAACATAAATTTTTACTATTTTTTCTTTTCGGTAGGGCTTTTGTTTTTAAATTAAAACTTTCTTATTTTCATTTTTTTAGGAATCACAAAATTATTAGTGGTACAATGTAGGCATTTTGGATATTCCAAACACCGTAAGTAGCAAAGAACAATTTTAACTTCAGAAGTTATTGTGATACCCTCCACGTCGGATTTTTGGGGAAGGGTCTTCCAGACCCCGGAGGGTCAATTCGAATATTGATCTATACCGATCTCAACTTTGTCTGTCGTGCCGGCCGGCCGTAGCATTTTTTTCCGGAACACTTTACGGCCACAGTTTTCACCGATTTTCAACAAATTTTCACACATATTTCTTTAGCCGGTGAAGAAGAATTTAACGAGGGCGATTTTTGAATTTCGAAAAAATGGCGGAGATATGTCTGTTTGAAATTTTAAAAAATTCATCCGATTTTCACCAAATTTTCACCAATTACTCCTTATATTTTTTAAGAATTTTTAGTGTAAAAAAAATTGCCATTTTTTTAATCTTTTTTTTTTTAGTAGGGAGAAATTTCATACTCTACCCATTACGAGAGGCACATCCTAGGCCAAAGAGCCCATTATTTCTACCTTGACACTTAAAAAATTTTTCAAAAAAAAAAACCCGGAAAATTTTTCGAAAAAAAAACTTAAAAAATTATTCGACAAAAAAAAACCGGAAAATTTTTCGAAAAAAAACTTACCCCTCCCTTATTCTTTCCCTTCTTTATTCTTTCGTTCCCTTATACTTCCCCCTCCGTTATACTTCCCCCTCTGTTATACTTTGCCTCCCATATACTTCCCCCTCCATTATACTTCCCCTCCATTATACTTCCCCTCCTATATACTTCCCTCCAATATACTTCCCCCTCCTATATTGTTACTTCTCTTTAAGGAAGTTTTCGTTGGAAGCTCTTCAAACCAGTACTTTTTAGTAGGGAGAAATTTCATACTTCTACCCATTACGAGAGGCACATCCGTAGGCCAAAGAGCCCATAATTTCTATCTTGACACTTAAAAAAATTAAAAAAAAAAGAACTTGAAAAATTTTTCAAAAAAAAACGCAAATTAAAAAAGAAAACCCGGAAAATTTTTCAAAAAAATAACTTCCCGCTCTCTTATACTTCCCCCTCCTTTATACTTTCGTTCCCTTATACTTCCCCCTTCGTATATTTACTTTATACTTTCCCTGACTTATACTTCCTTCTATGTTGTACGTCCCCTCCATTATACTTCCGCCTCCTACTCGTATAGTATAGTTTTCGTTGGAAGCTCTTCAAACAAGTACTTTTGTATTATGAGATGTATTTAAAAAATGTTTAGCATTTTGCCCTTGAAAGTTTGCCCGGTGTTAAATTCACTGAAGTGTAAAACATAAAAAATAAGTGCAAAAATAATATGAAGGTTCTTTATGTAGATCAGAGCTCATGGCACACGCATTCCCATAACTGTTTGGGACCGCAACAATCACCGATAGCGATCGACAGCGATAAGGTCATTACGTTGGCCATACCCGCATTGGAAATGGTCGGATTCGATAATTTAATCCCGAGGCCGATATCAATACGAAATAACGGCCACTCAGGTACATCACATTTGCTCATTTTCAGTATTAAATTTTTTCCCACAGTGAACATCCTTCCGGAGAAACCATTTGCGAAAATTTTCGGCGCTCTTCTCCCAGGCGAATATGAAGTGGTCAGTTTTCATTTCCATTGGGGGAAGAAGAATAATAGAGGAAGCGAACATGTCATCAACGGCATGCGGTACGACGGCGTCCCAACATTAACAATAATATTGTTCATTCTAGATTTGCTATGGAAATGCATATTGTAACCAGAAACATAAAATATCCATCTATGAACGAAGCTATGGAAAACAGTGATGGATTAGCAGTTATGGCATTCTTTTTCGATGTAATATTAATTAATAAGCACCAATGATTATGAAAGTTGTAGGTTAGAGAACAAAAGAGTACTTCGTTGGATTCAATTTTGAAAGAACTGAACATGATAAAACCTGAAGGGACAAGTGTGACGCTGTCTTCTTCGTTCACTCTTTCATCCCTTCTTCCTGCTGATTTAAGCATGTTTTATACATACAGAGGATCTTTGACGACGCCGCCTTGTTCTGAAGCAGTGACATGGATCATTTTTCCGGATCCGCAACCCGTCTCGTACAAGCAGGTAGATGACCTTGACCTCTAGACGGACGGTCTTTAAATGCTCCTCCATTTCAGATACGTGAATTCAGACAGCTTTCAAGTGAAGAAGAACAGCTTGTGGATAATTACAGGCACATACAGAACCTCGGTAAAAGAAAAATATTTGTACGAAGGTTCCCAACGGAGACGGCCAATTTAATGACGATGTTCCCAAATTTTACTTCCCCCGATTTCTGGGACTAAATGTGTCATAAATATTATAATAATCGTTTTCTAATTCCTATTAAACCCTATTGACTCTTAGCGGTTAATAATTGCATAAAAAGTATGCCAAATGACAAGGTCAATAATCCGAAAACTGCAGGTGGTCATCGCTTTCGATTTTGTCGGTTTTCATTGATAAGAGTGAAATCTTTTGTGGACTATTTTTTTGACAGATTCGTCGTGGATGCTCGTTCATCGCGTTGACAAGAAGCGAAAGCGAAAAAGAGGGTGTACGTGATTTATAGGTTTACACGTAGGTCTATTGTCATATAACGAGGGCGGGACGTGTGCTCCTTATCAAAAGCAATCAGTATTCACTCTTTCTTATGATTCTGGGCCAATAAGATTCAAATGACACTAACGCTACCAAAATTTGGGCTTTCACGCATGGGCGCCGGGAGGGGGTGCAAGGAGGTGCACATGCACCCCCCTGGCTTTTGAAAAAAAAAATTTTTTCTCGAGAAAAATTTTTTATCATTTCTTTCGAAGAAATAACGTGACGTTGTCACTTCCTGGTCGAGTTTTCGAGATCTTTCTAGATTCGTAACAATATTTTTTATTTAGACTTATATTATTTATCAAATAAACTGTTGTCTCGGTGGAAACAATCTTTCTGCACCCCCCTGAATAAAATCCTGCCGGCGCCCTTGCTTTCACGAACGTTCATGAAACTTCACAGAATAAGCATAAAAGTTAGGCCTCTCACATCAAAGACAATCCAACCTCAGCTAATTTTACATACAAGGGCACAGCTGGCATATCTGAATCCTACTCACTATGGATTACGCATTCTCCACTTTCTAAACAAAAAATTTGTGACCCATTGCTGTATCGTAAAAACTGTGGTATTTTATAGGGTGAAAATTTATTTGGTGCTGTAGCTGTAAATGGCCGTAAATGGACCGTGTCTTACAAGAAGTGTGCAGGTTGATAGTGTCTTCGTCGAGCATTTTATGTCGAAATCTGCTTCCTTTACAGAGCTTGAGTGAAATGATGCGAAGATTTTATTATAAAAAGTACAAAGGGATGGACATTGATACAGAAGGTGGGAGCAGGATGTGGGTCAAGCCGGGCCTCCGAGAACGGGGAGACGCAAAGAGACCGTTACCGTGCGTCGGCTTGGGCGTTAGTGCCATGCGGATACTCGTTCTATACACATTCGTCGCCTTTCTAGGCACTACACTTGGAGATACGTTCGTCTCCGAGATCGGAAGAGCTCTCGAAAAAATCTCATCGTCACCCAACTCATATTCTCTCATCCCTGGCATCAGGTTTGACCATATAAAAGAATGCATTTTAAAATTTTTTTATTCAGGTTTGAAGCGCGAAAAGAAGTTCGCGTCAGGGCGCGTCCGCGGTTGGCGACCCTGGTAGATTCAGCAGAAGAAGTTTTCACGAATCACGATCTAGTATGGGATATCGCTCCAGGGCTCGAAATTCGCGTTTTCTCCGGCGATGAAGGCGGGTTCCATATAAGCGCCGGTCCAAGCAATAAAGACGAAGGTAAATTCATCAATTAATCATAAGTCACAGCTTGCTAAGAATCTCTACACTTCGTTGATGAACTACAAATCTTTTATCCAAAAGTGAAAAATATTTAGATAATAAGAGAAACCTGTCCGCCTCTTTTTTTTCTCAGAAAGACGTCACCAATATTTAAAAGAATCTTGAAAGTCAAAATAGCCCACCGCAAGGTATTATTAACGACATACCGCAACTCCTCAACTTGTTTGCACACCATCTTTTTATTAGTGTAACCTCAATTTTCTAAACGCCAAAAAAAAAACTAAGAAACAGGAAAGCTTTGTTCTGCCGCTTAAACTTGTGGTAGTAAAGTATTTCTGATGTCTTTTCTATGAAGGCGAACGGGAACGAACGTGAAAATATCGCGATTTATTAACTGGAACGCTACTTCCCATAGATTGGATACTTATGAGGGGAAAAGTTCAACGGTTTTGTACAATGGGTAAAGAGACGTTTGGTTGTACCAATTGCTGCAAGATGCAGGTGGACGACATTCTTCATAGACTAAAATATTCTTCACGACATTTCTATCCTGTTAAGCTACTTCCTGAGTTATTTCCTGGCATTGTTCAACACAGTTAAAGTACCCAAACTTTATAATAAGAAGGCAATTTTATCAAATTTGATGACCTCAATCGATTAGACGTGGATGAAAAAAAGTATCAACAAAATACGAAGATCGTTCGTAGTACGTGAAGGAAAGTGAAGCCGATTTTGATGTGTACGGCAAACCGTGGCCGATGCGATTATCCGCCTCTTTTCCCCGTACTTCAATGATCGTTAGAACAAAGTGAACCTTTTTTTATGAAAATCCCGACACTGAATAATTTCGAGAAGTAGGGCGAGCTGTATTCCGGGCAAGGGTCATCATCATTAATAAGCTAATCGGTTTTTCAAGCCTAAATTGAGGGAGAAAAAAATTGCAACCTATTTTTTCCCATTTTTGATACAGCAATAAAATGATTTTGATGCTGACCGCTAACAGTACGTAGAAACAAGTAATAAAATATTTTACTGCTATCGGAAATAGGGTTTATTTGAACTTTCAAGCTTCTGTTCCACCTGAGAAATTCTTTTTTAAACTTTTAGATTTAAAACAAATCCTTAAACGTGCTCCACTGTAAATAATTAACTGAATAGGCCTTTCTCTTAAAACAACAGGTCAAAGTGAAAGGTTCTACGTACAGTTGGTACTTTGGTCGAATGAGATGAAGATGTCAAATCATCATGTCTATTACTTCATCCGGTCAAGATCGATTTAGGAAATAAGGTCTTATAGAGCCAAAAACTGGATGACTTCTTCCGCTGTACTTTCTTATAAGCATCCTGAACCCATTTCTTTTGGAGATAAACATTCCCTTGGCGTTCTTGATCCTCAACAATAGGAATGTGCGGGTGGGGTCAGCTGGACGTGATCATGACCTTTACTTTCACCAATCTTTTATCACAATGAATCAAAATTGATTCGACTACCATGAAGCATAAGAAGTCAAAATCATGTTTCCATTTTGAGTTCTTTTCTTCTCTTTTTCTTCTCATTTAAACAAATCGATCGTTTAGTGGAAGAGAGAAAGTCGATTAATCGCTGTAGCTCCTCTATTATTCATACTATTTTATTTAAATCCCAGTAATGGATCTCTTTGTGGTATGCGAATACCGTTGGGGATGACAAATCGATTTGCAAACGTGTTTTAACTTCCTTAAAGAAGCTATTGTGATACCCTCCGGGTTTTTGGGGAGGGGTCTGCCAGACCCCGGAGGCTAAATTCGAATATGGATCTACACCGATCTCAACTTTGTCTGTGGTGCCGGCCGGCCGTCCGTCCGTCCGGAACAATTTACGGCCACAGTTTTCATCAGATTTTCACCAAATTTTCACACTTTCTTTAGTCTGTGAAGAAGAATGTAACGAGGGCGATTTTTGAATTTCGAAAAAATGGCGGAGATATGTCTGTTTAAATTTTAAAAAATTCGCTGTTAACCCGATTTTCACCAAATTTTCACCAATATATTTTTCTATTATTGTAGATAATATCTTTAGGACTTTCTATTATTGCAGAAATTTATTATTCCTTATATTTTTTAGAATTTTTGGTGTAAAAAAATTGCCACTTTTAATTATTAATTTTTTTTAAGTATGGAGAAATTTCAGACTTCTACCCATTACGAGAGGCACATCACTAGGCCAAAGAGCCCATTATTTCTACCTTGACAATTTATTGAAAAAATTTTCGAAAAAAAGAACTTAAAAATTTTTGAACAAAAATGGAAAACCCGGAAAATTTTATTTAAAAAAATTGGAAAATTTTTTGACAAAAAAAAACTCGGAAAATTTTTCGACAAAAAAATTAAAACTCCCCCTTTTTATATTTCCCCCTCCTTTATACTTCCCCCTCCTTTATACTTCCCCCTCCTTTATACTTTCCTTCCCTACGGTTACTTTCATTCCCTTATACTTCCCCCTCCGTTTTACGTCCCCTCCGTTATACTTCCCCCTCCTTTATACTTTCCTTCCCTTCGTTATACTTTCGTTCCCTTATACTTCCCCCTCCGTTTTACGTCCCCTCCGTTATACTTCCCCCTCCTGTATACTTCCCCTTCCCATATACTTCCCCCTCCTATATTGTTACTTCTCTTAAAGGAAGTTTTTGTTGGAAGCTCTTCAAACCAATACTTTTTATTTTAGATACCAGCAGAACGTTTGGCGTCATGAGGAGAATGAAATTGGTCCTTCTACCCATAATGTACAAATTAGGGGTCATTACCACTCTATTAACTATGCTCACCGTCTTCGCACTGAAAGGATTGACCATCGGGGTAAATGAAGAATTAACAGAGAAGTCATGACTAACTTATTTTCAGGTCTTCCTTCTGGTCATGACTACTGCTGGCTTTTTGGCTAAACTAAAAGGAGTACAGCATGATGGATATTCGCATCAGAAAGATATTCATTTGCACGTTAACGGTGGTTATTCACATCATTATCCATTAGACAGAGATAGTCCATACCAAGGTCCATACCAACCTTACATGAACCAACCGATTCCTTCAAACAACCAAAGATCGCCGTGGGACGCCTACATAAACTAGATTCCTACACTAAATTTAAATACAGATCAGTGTGCCATCCCCGAATAGTACGTGAATACCAACGGATTCGATGAATACAAATTAGGCGGGAACTCATTGATGGCATATAAAGCGTGGGAGCTATTAAAAGAATAGGGACTTCCTCCTTTTTTTCTTCTTCTGGGAATAGAGTAAAAAATTAAGTTCATGTAGGTCTTCACGCATAAGTCGCTCCTAAATTCTTAATATGCCAAAATCGAGCTTAATTTTAATAAAATGGCAAACAGGATGTAAAAGAACTTTGAAAATCTCATTGATGATAAAAAAGCTGTTGCAGGTGCTTTTAACAGTCAACTCTACCCCAACTCTGCAAAAGATTTTCATTTTTTAAACTTATCAACCTCACATTGTACCTATTAAGGGCATTTTAAACTTTTGTCATTTGATAACCTAGTCGTTGATTGTTTACCTATATTATAAGTTTATTAGTGTAAATTATTTATTTTAATTTAATAAAAAAAATTTTCTTATAAACAATATGTGTGTTTTAAATTTTTTTCAAAAGATAAATAGCCTATTAGATCAATAAAACCATGGAATCGGAATAAACACAATGGAGCCGAAAGATCAGAATGCAGAGGACGAAAAAAGTTCCGAAAGTTTAATTTCTACTTATCGTGAAGAGGATTTGGAGAGGTTATCGTTTTTCGAAAGTGTCTTTCAAAAAGCGAAGGAGACGACGGTCGAAGGAGATTTTTTGGCTTCTATCGACGTGAGAGAATTTAGAGTTAAGATTTTCATCGTTTTCTTTTGCAGCAATCGGACAAAAGGCATTACGATGACTCTTTAAGATTCACAGATTTTGAAAGATTGGCTTGCGTGGGGTTATTCAACGAATTTATAGACAAACTCGCCATAATCGGCGCAGATAAGCCGAAAGCAAAGCCAAACTGCAACTTCCATCCTCCAAAATCAGGTTATTTTTATTTCTTATCATATTTTTATAGAATTCAACGTGTTCCTAACATTTTTATGCAAGTCCAGTTTGGTTAAGATGTAACCTAATCATTGTTATAGTAACATAACCTTATTATGTAATTAACAAACTGGCCATAATCGGCGCAGATAAGCCGAAAGCAAAGCCAAACAGCAACTTCCATCCTCCAAAAATCAGGTTATTTTTATTTCCCTTATCATATTTTTATAGAATTCAACGTGTTTCTAAAATTTTTATGCAATTCAGTTTGGTTAACATGCAACCTAATCATGGTTATAGTAACATAACCTTATTACGTAATTAACAAACTGGCCATAATCGGCGCAGATAAGCCGAAAGCAAAGCCAAACAGCAACTTCCATCCTCCAAAAATCAGGTTATTTTTATTTCTTATCATATTTTAATAGAATGCAACGTGTTCAACGTGTTTCTAACATTTTTATGCAAGTTCAGTTTGGTTAACATGTAACCTAATCGTGGTTATAGTAACATAACCTTATTATGTAATTAACAAACTGGCCATAATCGGGGCAGATAAGCCAAAAGCAAAGCCAAACTGCAACTTCCATCCTCCAAAAATCAGGTTGTTTTTATTTCCCTTATCATACTTTTATAGAATTCAACGTGTTCCAAACATTTTTATGCAAGTTCAGTTTGGTTAACATGCAACCTAATCATGGTTATAGTAACATAACCTTATTATGTAATCATCAAACTGGCCATAATCGGCGCAGATAAGCCGAAAGCAAAGCCAAACTGCAACTTCCATCCTCCAAAAATCAGGTTATTTTTATTTCTTATCATATTTTATAGAATTCAACGTGTTCCTAACATTTTTATGCAAGTTCAGTTTGGTTGACATGTAACCTAATCATGGTTATAGTAACATACCTTATTATGTAAGCCATAATCGGCGCAGATAAGCCAAACTGCAACTTCCATCCTCCAAAAATCAGGTTATTTTATTTCCCTTATCATACTTTTATAGAATTCAACGTGTTTCTAACAATTTTATGCAAGATCAGTTTGGTTAACATGTAACCTAATCATGGTTATAGTAACATAACCTTATTATGTAATTAACAAACTGGCCATAATCGGCGCAGATAAGCCGAAAGCAAAGCCAAATAGCAACTTCCATCCTCCAAAAATCAGGTTGTTTTTATTTCCCTTATCATACTTTTATAGAATTCAACGTGTTCCTAACATTTTTATGCAAGTCCAGTTAGGTTAAGATGTAACCTAATCATGTTATAGTAACATAACCTTATTATGTAATTAACAAACTGGCCATAATCGGCGCAGATAAGCCGAAAGCAAAGCCAAACAGCAACTTCCATCCTCCAAAAATCAGGTTATTTTTATTTCCCTTATCATATTTTATAGAATTCAACGTGTTTCTAACATTTTTATGCAAATTCAGTTTGGTTAACATGCAACCTAATCATGGTTATAGTAACATAACCTTATTACGTAATTAACAAACTGGCCATAATCGGCGCAGATAAGCCGAAAGCAAAGCCAAACAGCAACTTCCATCCTCCAAAAATCAGGTTATTTTTATTTCCTATCATATTTTAATAGAATGCAACGTGTTCAACGTGTTTCTAACATTTTTATGCAAGTTCAGTTTGGTTAACATGTAACCTAATCGTGGTTATAGTAACATAACCTTATTATGTAATTAACAAACTGGCCATAATCGGGGCAGATAAGCCAAAAGCAAAGCCAAACTGCAACTTCCATCCTCCAAAAATCAGGTTGTTTTTATTTCCCTTATCATACTTTTATAGAATTCAACGTGTTCCAAACATTTTTATGCAAGTTCAGTTTGGTTAACATGTAACCTAATCGTGGTTATAGTAACATAACCTTATTATGTAATTAACAAACTGGCCATAATCGGGGCAGATAAGCCAAAAGCAAAGCCAAACTGCAACTTCCATCCTCCAAAAATCAGGTTATTTTTATTTCTTATCATATTTTATAGAATTCAACGTGTTCCTAACATTTTTATGCAAGTTCAGTTTGGTTGACATGTAACCTAATCATGGTTATAGTAACATAACCTTGTTAGTAATTAACAAACTGGCCATAATCGGCGCTGATAAGCCGAAAGCAAAGCCAAACTGCAACTTCCATCCTCGAAAAATCAGGTTATTTTTATTTCTTATCATATTTTTATAGAATGCAGCTGTTCAACATGTTTCTAACATTTTTATGCAAGTTCAGTTTGGTTGACACGTAACCTAATCATGGTTATAGTAACATACCTTATTATGTAAGCCATAATCGGCGCAGATAAGCCAAACTGCAACTTCCATCCTCCAAAAATCAGGTTATTTTTATTTCCCTTATCATACTTTTATAGAATTCAACGTGTTTCTAACAATTTTATGCAAGATCAGTTTGGTTAACATGTAACCTAATCATGGTTATAGTAACATAACCTAATTATGTAATTAACAAACTGGCCATAATCGGCGTAGATAAGCCAAAGTAAAGCCAAACTGCAACTTCCATCCTCACAAAATCAGGTTATTTTTATTTCCCTTATCATATTTTTATAGAATTCAACGTGTTTCTAACATTTTTATGCAAATTCAGTTGGTTAACATGTAACCTAATCATGGTTATAGTAACATAACCTTATTACGTAATTAACAAACTGGCCATAATCGGCGCAGATAAGCCGAAAGCAAAGCCAAACAGCAACTTCCATCCTCCAAAAATCAGGTTATTTTTCATATTCATATTTTTATAGAATGCAACGTGTTAAACGTGTTTCTAACATTTTTATGCAAGTTCAGTTTGGTTAACATGTAACCTAATCGTGGTTATAGTAACATAACCATATTATGTAATTAACAAACTGGCCATAATCGGCGCAGATAAGCCAAAAGCAAAGCCAAACTGCAACTTCCATCCTCCAAAAATCAGGTTATTTTTATTTCCCTTATCATACTTTTATAGAATTCAACGTGTTTCTAACAATTTTATGCAAGATCAGTTTGGTTAACATGTAACCTAATCATGGTTATAGTAACATAACCTTATTATGTAATTAACAAACTGGCCATAATCGGCGCAGATAAGCCGAAAGCAAAGCCAAATAGCAACTTCCATCCTCCAAAAATCAGGTTGTTTTTATTTCCCTTATCATACTTTTATAGAATTCAACGTGTTCCTAACATTTTTATGCAAGTCCAGTTAGGTTAAGATGTAACCTAATCATTGTTATAGTAACATAACCTTATTATGTAATTAACAAACTGGCCATAATCGGCGCAGATAAGCCGAAAGCAAAGCCAAACAGCAACTTCCATCCTCCAAAAATCAGGTTATTTTATTTCCCTTATCATATTTTTATAGAATTCAACGTGTTTCTAACATTTTTATGCAAATTCAGTTTGGTTAACATGCAACCTAATCATGGTTATAGTAACATAACCTTATTATGTAATTAACAAACTGGCCATAATCGGCGCAGATAAGCCGAAAGCAAAGCCAAACAGCAACTTCCATCCTCCAAAAATCAGGTTATTTTTATTTCCTATCATATTTTATAGAATGCAACGTGTTCAACGTGTTTCTAACATTTTATGCAAGTTCAGTTTGGTTAACATGTAACCTAATCGTGGTTATAGTAACATAACCTTATTATGTAATTAACAAACTGGCCATAATCGGGGCAGATAAGCCAAAAGCAAAGCCAAACTGCAACTTCCATCCTCCAAAAATCAGGTTGTTTTTATTTCCCTTATCATACTTTTATAGAATTCAACGTGTTCCAAACATTTTTATGCAAGTTCAGTTTGGTTAACATGTAACCTAATCGTGGTTATAGTAACATAACCTTATTATGTAATTAACAAACTGGCCATAATCGGGGCAGATAAGCCAAAGCAAAGCCAAACTGCAACTTCCATCCTCCAAAAATCAGGTTATTTTTATTTCTTATCATATTTTATAGAATTCAACGTGTTCCTAACATTTTTATGCAAGTTCAGTTTGGTTGACATGTAACCTAATCATGGTTATAGTAACATAACCTTGTTAAGTAATTAACAAACTGGCCATAATCGGCGCTGATAAGCCGAAAGCAAAGCCAAACTGCAACTTCCATCCTCGAAAAATCAGGTTATTTTTATTTCTTATCATATTTTTATAGAATGCAGCTGTTCAACATGTTTCTAACATTTTTATGCAAGTTCAGTTTGGTTGACATGTAACCTAATCATGGTTATAGTAACATACCTTATTATGTAAGCCATAATCGGCGCAGATAAGCCAAACTGCAACTTCCATCCTCCAAAAATCAGGTTATTTTTATTTCCCTTATCATACTTTTATAGAATTCAACGTGTTTCTAACATTTTATGCAAGATCAGTTTGGTTAACATGTAACCTAATCATGGTTATAGTAACATAACCTAATTATGTAATTAACAAACTGGCCATAATCGGCGTAGATAAGCCAAAAGTAAAGCCAAACTGCAACTTCCATCCTCACAAAAATCAGGTTATTTTTATTTCCCTTATCATATTTTTATGGAATTCAACGTGTTTCTAACATTTTTATGCAAATTCAGTTGGTTAACATGTAACCTAATCATGGTTATAGTAACATAACCTTATTACGTAATTAACAAACTGGCCATAATCGGCGCAGATAAGCCGAAAGCAAAGCCAAACAGCAACTTCCATCCTCCAAAAATCAGGTTATTTTTCATATTCATATTTTTTATAGAATGCAACGTGTTAAACGTGTTTCTAACATTTTTATGCAAGTTCAGTTTGGTTAACATGTAACCTAATCGTGGTTATAGTAACATAACCATATTATGTAATTAACAAACTGGCCATAATCGGCGCAGATAAGCCAAAAGCAAAGCCAAACTGCAACTTCCATCCTCCAAAAATCAGGTTATTTTTATTTCCCTTATCATATTTTTATAGAATTCAACGTGTTTCTAACATTTTTATGCAAATTCAGTTTGGTTAACATGCAACCTAATCATGGTTATAGTAACATAACCTTATTACGTAATTAACAAACTGGCCATAATCGGCGCAGATAAGCCGAAAGCAAAGCCAAACAGCAACTTCCATCCTCCAAAAATCAGGTTATTTTTATTTCCTATCATATTTTAATAGAATGCAACGTGTTCAACGTGTTTCTAACATTTTTATGCAAGTTCAGTTTGGTTAACATGTAACCTAATCGTGGTTATAGTAACATAACCTTATTATGTAATTAACAAACTGGCCATAATCGGGGCAGATAAGCCAAAGCAAAGCCAAACTGCAACTTCCATCCTCCAAAAATCAGGTTGTTTTTATTTCCCTTATCATACTTTTATAGAATTCAACGTGTTCCAAACATTTTTATGCAAGTTCAGTTTGGTTAACATGTAACCTAATCGTGGTTATAGTAACATAACCTTATTATGTAATTAACAAACTGGCCATAATCGGGCAGATAAGCCAAAAGCAAAGCCAAACTGCAACTTCCATCCTCCAAAAATCAGGTTATTTTTATTTCTTATCATATTTTATAGAATTCAACGTGTTCCTAACATTTTTATGCAAGTTCAGTTTGGTTGACATGTAACCTAATCATGGTTATAGTAACATAACCTTGTTAAGTAATTAACAAACTGGCCATAATCGGCGCTGATAAGCCGAAAGCAAAGCCAAACTGCAACTTCCATCCTCGAAAAATCAGGTTATTTTTATTTCTTATCATATTTTTATAGAATGCAGCTGTTCAACATGTTTCTAACATTTTTATGCAAGTTCAGTTTGGTTGACACGTAACCTAATCATGGTTATAGTAACATACCTTATTATGTAAGCCATAATCGGCGCAGATAAGCCAAACTGCAACTTCCATCCTCCAAAAATCAGGTTATTTTATTTCCCTTATCATACTTTTATAGAATTCAACGTGTTTCTAACAATTTTATGCAAGATCAGTTTGGTTAACATGTAACCTAATCATGGTTATAGTAACATAACCTAATTATGTAATTAACAAACTGGCCATAATCGGCGTAGATAAGCCAAAAGTAAAGCCAAACTGCAACTTCCATCCTCACAAAAATCAGGTTATTTTTATTTCCCTTATCATATTTTTATAGAATTCAACGTGTTTCTAACATTTTTATGCAAATTCAGTTGGGTTAACATGTAACCTAATCATGGTTATAGTAACATAACCTTATTACGTAATTAACAAACTGGCCATAATCGGCGCAGATAAGCCGAAAGCAAAGCCAAACAGCAACTTCCATCCTCCAAAAATCAGGTTATTTTTCATATTCATATTTTTTATAGAATGCAACGTGTTAAACGTGTTTCTAACATTTTTATGCAAGTTCAGTTGGTTAACATGTAACCTAATCGTGGTTATAGTAACATAACCATATTATGTAATTAACAAACTGGCCATAATCGGCGCAGATAAGCCAAAAGCAAAGCCAAACTGCAACTTCCATCCTCCAAAAATCAGGTTATTTTTATTCCCTTATCATACTTTTATAGAATTCAACGTGTTTCTAACAATTTTATGCAAGATCAGTTTGGTTAACATGTAACCTAATCATGGTTATAGTAACATAACCTTATTATGTAATTAACAAACTGGCCATAATCGGCGCAGATAAGCCGAAAGCAAAGCCAAATAGCAACTTCCATCCTCCAAAAATCAGGTTGTTTTTATTTCCCTTATCATACTTTTATAGAATTCAACGTGTTCCTAACATTTTATGCAAGTCCAGTTAGGTTAAGATGTAACCTAATCATTGTTATAGTAACATAACCTTATTATGTAATTAACAAACTGGCCATAATCGGCGCAGATAAGCCGAAAGCAAAGCCAAACAGCAACTTCCATCCTCCAAAAATCAGGTTATTTTTATTTCCCTTATCATATTTTTATAGAATTCAACGTGTTTCTAACATTTTTATGCAAATTCAGTTTGGTTAACATGCAACCTAATCATGGTTATAGTAACATAACCTTATTATGTAATTAACAAACTGGCCATAATCGGCGCAGATAAGCCGAAAGCAAAGCCAAACAGCAACTTCCATCCTCCAAAAATCAGGTTATTTTTATTTCCTATCATATTTTATAGAATGCAACGTGTTCAACGTGTTTCTAACATTTTTATGCAAGTTCAGTTTGGTTAACATGTAACCTAATCGTGGTTATAGTAACATAACCTTATTATGTAATTAACAAACTGGCCATAATCGGGGCAGATAAGCCAAAAGCAAAGCCAAACTGCAACTTCCATCCTCCAAAAATCAGGTTGTTTTTATTTCCCTTATCATACTTTTATAGAATTCAACGTGTTCCAAACATTTTTATGCAAGTTCAGTTTGGTTAACATGTAACCTAATCGTGGTTATAGTAACATAACCTTATTATGTAATTAACAAACTGGCCATAATCGGGGCAGATAAGCCAAAAGCAAAGCCAAACTGCAACTTCCATCCTCCAAAAATCAGGTTATTTTTATTTCTTATCATATTTTTATAGAATTCAACGTGTTCCTAACATTTTTATGCAAGTTCAGTTTGGTTGACATGTAACCTAATCATGGTTATAGTAACATAACCTTGTTAAGTAATTAACAAACTGGCCATAATCGGCGCTGATAAGCCGAAAGCAAAGCCAAACTGCAACTTCCATCCTCGAAAAATCAGGTTATTTTTATTTCTTATCATATTTTATAGAATGCAGCTGTTCAACATGTTTCTAACATTTTTATGCAAGTTCAGTTTGGTTGACATGTAACCTAATCATGGTTATAGTAACATAACCTTATTATGTAAGCCATAATCGGCGCAGATAAGCCAAACTGCAACTTCCATCCTCCAAAAATCAGGTTATTTTTATTTCCCTTATCATACTTTTATAGAATTCAACGTGTTTCTAACAATTTTATGCAAGATCAGTTTGGTTAACATGTAACCTAATCATGGTTATAGTAACATAACCTAATTATGTATTAACAAACTGGCCATAATCGGCGTAGATAAGCCAAAGTAAAGCCAAACTGCAACTTCCATCCTCACAAAAATCAGGTTATTTTTATTCCCTTATCATATTTTTATGGAATTCAACGTGTTTCTAACATTTTTATGCAAATTCAGTTGGGTTAACATGTAACCTAATCATGGTTATAGTAACATAACCTTATTACGTAATTAACAAACTGGCCATAATCGGCGCAGATAAGCCGAAAGCAAAGCCAAACAGCAACTTCCATCCTCCAAAAATCAGGTTATTTTTCATATTCATATTTTTTATAGAATGCAACTGTTAAACGTGTTTCTAACATTTTTATGCAAGTTCAGTTTGGTTAACATGTAACCTAATCGTGGTTATAGTAACATAACCATATTATGTAATTAACAAACTGGCCATAATCGGCGCAGATAAGCCAAAAGCAAAGCCAAACTGCAACTTCCATCCTCCAAAAATCAGGTTATTTTTCATATTTTTTTATAGAATGCAACGTGTTAAACGCGTTTCTACCATTTTTATGCAAGTTCTGTTTGGTTGAAATGTAACCTAATCACGGTTATTAACATAACCTTATTATTCAATTAATATTACGCAAAAATCTTGGTAATTAAATAAGAATAATCATCAAAAACAAAATGGATTTTTTTACAATTTATACATATAAGAGAAATAATTAATAAGTTTTATGCGTAGATACCATGAAAAAATCAATAAACGAATTTATGATATTGATACAAATGCGGTCGTTGATGAGGGTATTATAAGAACCAACAAATTTCAGAGAGAAAGGTAAGAAAAATAATTTTTTTAATTTTTAAAAATAATTTCTCATGCAGAACTCTGCTTGAACTTATATTGAAATTGACAAGGGATGAACTTTATGAAAACAGCAGCATCGAGGCTCTGACAAGATTCAATTTGGAAGAAAAAAAAAGATGAAAGAGGAAAGTGCCATTTGCGCCACGTAAGTCAAAAATAAGTTAATTCAAAATCAACTTAATTTGCAGACATGACAAATACACAAAAACAATCACACGTTTGAAAGAAATCGCTGAAGAAAGTGAACGATACACTAAGCACGTTTTAAAAGAACAACAAGATTTAGCCAATCAAATTGAGGTAAACAAAATTAACTCAAGTTACTAACAATTTTAAAGGGAGAACTTCAAGAATGCATGTTTCATTATGGAATAAAGCTGGGCTACTTTCGAAAATGGCAAGAAGCCCGATTGGAACAGAATACAATGAAGATACAACTGGAAGAAGGATCTGTCAACCAACAACTTGACGAAGAAAGAAAAAAGATAACAAATGAAGAAAGGATTCACAGAGTATCATCCTTTATTTAAGCATGAGTATTGCGGTATGGCATTTCAAAAATGACCTTTGAAATTATTTAGTTTATTATTTAGAAATTAAATAAAGATATTGAAAGTTGGAGGAGACGTTATGAAATCGACGTTGCTTCAAAAGATAACGAAATTTTTGAGCTGAGGGCTAAAAAGGTCGACGAAGGAGAAAAA
>JACGAQ010000521.1:0-123331 GCA_014119065.1 Orius insidiosus | reverse complement strand
AACGTAGTTTCGAGATATTCGCATTTTAAGTCATTTTAAACTCAACAGAAAAGTCATGCTCTGGAATGGGAAAAGGAGGGGGTTGTGGACTAGGATGTGGAGTTCGCCCTTCGTACCCGCTCGGATATCGCAGTTAGAGCTTTGCCGCATATCGGTTTTTACGTATTTAAAGGGGAAAAAATGCGAACTCACATAAAATTATATGGGAGTATTCACCAATAGGTCTAGAATCTGAAAATGAAAAGAAAAAAAAATTCCGATGTTGAGTTCGCCCTTCGTACCGGAGCGCCTCATATTTCATCTAATTATAGCGGCACCCCCCCCCCCCCCCCCGAAGCAATAAACAATAAAAGTTAATTAGTTGTAAGTTCATAATATCAAGCCACCACTGATGAGCCCCAGCCATGCCATCATTAGCAAGCGCTAAGGAAACCGTAAAATCACCGATGGTTCCAATTATTGCTAAACATTTTTGGTTTAAGGCGTAGCTAATAAAAATTAATGTTTTGATATGAGAGTCGAGGTTCGTGGGTGTCGTATAAACGGGAGTGGAGAGGTGTCATCAACAATTACCTCCTTTCACTCCTAATCCGAGCATTGTTGGGTGCGAGGTTCTTCTTAATTGAAAGGAGTGCCTCTCAAGAGCACGTGTTCCCTTTATTGTTATTATTTCCTTTTGACGCCTCCGTGCGGATTTATTCCTTATCTAATCTCGGCCGACAAAGAGGAGGACCCGCGCGCCGAGTGGGTAGGAGAACATTCCGATTTGAAAACGTATACAAAAGCCGGTTTCTCGAGAATCTAAAAGGGAGAGAAGAGAATAAGGAAAAAAGGTTAATCGATTAATTAAATAATTAACCGGGGAGCAGACGAGTTAGCCAATTATAATAGAGGAAGGTTGCCAGACATTTGTTGGCATGGCAAACACCCCCCCCCCTACCCTAGGGGGTTTTGACGTTAGGGAGCTTCAAACTGACAACCGACGTCTCAACACTAATTTACCATTCTATCCGAAATTTATTCATTATACTTCAACCGCTAATTAATGTTTAAAGTTTCAAAACATGTCGCTCGTTTCAATTTTTCATTTTTGACCAAAATAGCTTTGAGGGAGAAAACGTTTATAAGGCGTTTATAACACTTTTTGGAATTCTTCAATGCGACAAAAATGGCGATAGTAATGTGGGTAAACCCTTTTTTAGGCTGTCTTTCAGGCAAGAAACTCCGGCCTTTCGGGTGATTTTTGGTTAGTTTCCTTGTTCTTTTGGTCGCTCGATAAGATTTTTGGCGTTTTCCAGTTTTAGTTATTTCCCAAGGTTTTGGCAGATAGCCCCAAAAATGATGTTTATCAGTTGATAAGGAAAACGCCGAAAAACTCAAAGAGGATTTTTCCCAGCGAAAGAGAAAAAAATCGAAGGCAAAAACTCCGAGGGGGAAAATGAGGAAAAACCCGAGGAAAAAGCTAGAAAATTTGGGAAAAAAAAGGGTTTCTCAGGAACCGATAATCCAGTAACCAAGTGCTTCCTGGGCATAATGACCACTGTATAACACATTTTGCAGGGCATAGGGACGTTTAGCACCCTTTTAACTTCCTTAAAGAAGTTATTGTGATACCCTCCAAGTCGGGTTTTTGGGGAAGGGTCTTCCAGACCCCGGAGGGTCAAATCGAATATTGATCTTTACCGATCTTAACTTTGTCTATGGTGCCGGCCGTCCGTAGCATTTTTTTTTCCGGAACACTTTACGGCCACAGTTTTGATCCGGTTTTTCTTTCTTTTTAATTAACATTTATTTTAGTAGGGAGAAATTTCACTTCTACCCATTACGAGAGGCACATCCCTAGGCCAAATAGCCCTTATTTCTACCTTGACACAAAAAATTCGGAAAAATAAGTGAGACAACTTTTTTAAAGAAACTTAGAAAGTTTTTTCGAAAAAAAAAAAGATAACTGCCAATTCTTCAAAAAATAAAAAACTTTAAAAATTTTTTGACGAAAAAATTGAAAATTAGTCTAAACGCTTGAAACTTAGAATTTAAAAAAATTTTCAAACAAAAAAAAACAAAAAAAAACAGGAAAACCTGGAAAATTTTAGGAAAAAAACTTAGAAAATTAAAAAAAAACCGTAAAATTTTTCGTAAAAATAAAAACTTCCCCTCCCTTATTCTTTCTCTCCTTAATACTTTCCCTCCATTCGTTATATTTCGTTCCCTTATACTTTCCTCCTTTATACTTCCCCCTCCGTTATACTTCCCCCTCCGTTATACTTCCTGTTATACTTCCCCCATATACTTCCCCCTCCGTTTTATGTCCCCTCCGTTATACTTCCCTCCTATATTGTTACCTCTTTAAGTAAGTTTTCGTTGGAAGCTCTTCAAACCAGTACTTCTCTTAATCACACTTGAATATCCAAGTTCCCAATAAATTCGTATAATACCTACGATTACGCAAGAAATCACTGAATGATTAATTCCTATTAGGTTCAAGAATTGCCTATTAAATCGTATAAACTTTCGGGGAGTGCCTCAAGGCTCCCACTTGGGGCCTCTTTTATTTGATCTTTATTTTAACCCACTGCTTAAATTCTGCCACTAAAAGGCTTATGAGCACAGTGCCACCTAAATCGTTAACTTTTTACTTCGAAATCTAATTATAGAGAACCCAAAACTGCCCATAACGAGAAAAAAAAAGGAGGAAGAAAAGCGCCAATTTCAAGACTGGATATTTAGCATTGTTTAAGTCCTTAAAAGTGTGAGCGCGTTGAAAAGTTAATCATCCCCTCCCCAATTATCCCCATCCCATCACTTAAAATGCCATCCATCGGAATCCCTCACCATCGGAATCCCAAATTGAAATAATAGTTTATTAAAATATTATGTTTTTTGAAATTTCTTCGGATTCATATGAAGAAGGTTGAAAAAAAAGTGGAAACCTGACGTCTTCTAAGTGTTTATGAAGGTTTAAAATGAAATATGACCCAATTATCCTCGCTAGAAGAATTCCCGACTTTTTTTCGCCTTAATTAAAATCGAGATTCCATAATGCGAAGTTTTTAAATATTTTTTTTTCTTTTCGGCTATTACAAATCAAAGGATGTAAAAAAAAAGAACTAGTTTGTCCAGAGGTGTTATTTCATTTCAACGGCTGTCCCGGCTGTCGCCTAATTGTATATAATTGTCCGGCACATAAATAAAATTAAAAAAAAAATATTGAATGGGGGAAAAAAAGTTGATATTTATGATTTGACCACATTTAACTTTAACCTTTGAAATCCAATTAAAGAAAAGGTGGAGTCTGCGGGGTCGACAAATGTCAATCGTTTGGAAGCTTATGGGTCCCCCCGGAGCAAATATCTTAGTTGCTCCCATTTGTATTGGAGCTTTGCCCACGTTCCTCAACGAAATTTACATCCCGTGTTTACAACGGCGACGAGACGCGAGGCTTCCTAAAGGGACTATTTCAAGTGGGAAGAACATTTTTTTTTCTTTTCTTCATAAGTGAATTTTTGTCCGCCTTCTCTGTCACTTAAACGCCTACCATCAACTTTAATTTTTACTTAAATAAATGGATTAACCGGTCTTGGACGTTCACCACGGAGTCCGGTGTTCGATCCCCGGGTTATGTAGAGGGTTTTAACTTCCATAAAGAAGTTATTGTGATACCCTCCACGTCGGGTTTTTGGGGACCCTCCAGACCCCGTAAATTCGAATATGGATCTACACCGATCTCAAGTTTGTCTGTGGTGCCGGCCGTCCGTCCGTAGCATTTTTTCCGGAACACTTTACGGCCGCAGTTTTCACCGATTTTCATCAACTTTTCACACAAATTTCTTAAGCCGTTGAACAAGAATGTAACGAGGACGATTTTTGAATTTCGAAAAAATGGCGGAGTTATATCTGTTTGAAATTTTAAAAAATTCGCTGCGGCCGAACCAATGGTCTGATTTTCACCAAATTTTCACCAATTACTCCTTATATTTTTTAAGAATTTTTGGTGTAAAAAGATTGCCACTTTATTTATTATTTTTTTAGTAGGTAGAAATTTCATACTTCTACCCATCGCGAGAGGCACATACCTAGGCCAACGAGCCCATTATTTCTACCTTGACACTTAAAAAAAATTTTCGAAAAAAAGAATTTAAAAAATTTTTCGAAATAAAAGGAAAACCCGGAAAATTTTTGAAAAAAAAACTTAGAAAATTTTTCGGAAAAAAAAAACTTCGCTTTTTCTTATTCTTCCCCTCCTTTATACTTCCCCTCCCTCCGTTATACTTCCCCTCCCATATACTTCCCCCTCCGTTTTACGTCCCCTCCGTTATACTTCCCCCTCCCTTGTACCTCACCTCCGTTATACTTCCCCCTCCTGTATAGTTAATACTCTTTAAGGAAGTTTTCGTTGGAAGCTCTTCAAACCTTTTTGTTTGGAAGCAAAATTTCCAAAAAAAGGATCAGTTGGTAAGGCCACTCCTTGGGAGTTGGCTTTGAAAAAGGCGCGATGGCAACATGGCGAGAGCCTCACCTTGGCCACTCTCCTCCATTTGTGGCAGCATGGGCGTTAGCCACAGGGTTACCTGTGAATAAGAATATTAATGGATAAATTATTAATCCAATAAGCAAACTTTAAAAGCCGGATCATTATTTCTCCCGTAGGAAACATAAACATGCCGCCTGTTACTTATAAACTTTCTCTCCTGAGAGCCCAAAAAACTACGATTTTTCTTTTTTTTTTTTTTTTGCTGTAGTACAAATTCGAAGGAAAACTTATTTGGCACAAAAATAACAGGACATCCGACGAAGTTAGTGAACGGCTTAAATCAGACAAGCGGTTCTGGTATTAGGTGTACAAAATGAAACTCGGCTAAAATCTACAAAATTCAAATTTACCCTGTGGCTGAGTTTCATTTTGTACACCTAATCAATAAAAATTGTAGGAAATTTAATTCTCTATTTTGTACTTAATTATTTTTTTCTAGGATGCACCATTTTCGGAAAATAATTTTTTAAAAAAATAAATTTATCTTGAAAACAGTGCTTCCTAGAGAAAAAATGAATAGAATAAAAATTAAAGAGAATTAAATTTCCAACAGATTTTATTTAGTGCATTTTTTCAATATCTGTAACGGTTTACGACTTACAAGCCTTTAAAAATTAACCTCCTTAATGGTTATACTTCAATAACCTTCTTACACGGAGAAGGTAAACTTTTGATGGACTTTAACGCCTAAAGTGTTTAAAATTTTGAAAAAATGAACTACTAGGTGTACAAAATGAAACTCGGCTAAAATCTACAAAATTCAAATTAACCCTGTGGCTACTTTTCATTTTGTACACCTAATACTTTGTGCCTACACTGTTCCACTAGTGTTGTCTAAGAAAATTCAGAACAGTAAGGAAATGGGGCGATTATTGCGGAAAATCAACGTATCTTTTGCCCGTCGGGTCATTGGGGTTGGTTGATTTTTAAAAAGGTGGTTTTTTTATTTTTGCATTTATTGAAATTGGCGTGGGGGGAAAAATAGACGGAAGAAAAGGTAAAAGATAAAATAAATGTGGGTGTGATGAGTTGACAGGTCCTGAAATCAAGTCGGTCTCTTCCTGTACGTCAAGCGCCAATCAACCCTCTATTCTCGTCGACGCTATCTTTTACCCCCGTACGCCTCCGTCCCCGCCGTTCACGTCCCTATCTATAATAGCCCCTTATCTTAGAAGGGAACGTCACAAAACCAAATTAATTAATAGTTTTGATGTGAAATTGACCATTGTTCACCGAACAATGTGGTAACTGGGCTACAAAGCGCGCATTGTCCACATGTCACTTCGCGAGAACCTTCCATACAAAACGTTTTCCCAGTTGAGATAGGACTGATCGAAACTTCTAATTTGACGCTTTAAATTACCTATTTTGTTACAATTCTAATATTTAACAAAACATTTATTTGAGGAGAAAAAAAAAAAAGCGAAATTCCTCGATAACGAGGGAAAATCAACCCTTAACGATTTGGATCCAGTATAAGTAAAAATGCGCTCAACCCTTTGAAGTTTATACCAATTTGTTCTTTAGGCTATTATTCCTCCTAGGGTTTAATAAGCCCCTTGTTTTTCTCCCTTGTTATTTCCTGAGTTTCGGTCAGGACAATTCCCTCGTTTTAATTAAATCGGTTTATTATTTTTTCTGAAAAGGGAAAGGGAGAAAAAAAGGTCTCCCTATGGTGGGCGGCCATATTGGCGGAGGGTAATTGTCCCTCTGTACTTCTCACTTGTGTAATAGGGGAGACCGGGGCTAAACGATACACTTTTGAGTTTTTGAATTTTAAAAATTTTCCTTATGGTAAAAAAAATTTCGAAAAAATTTATTAACATTAAGTAAACGTTCATATACCACCCAAAAATTTATCAACTTAAAAAAATTTTGCTTTTTAGATTATTTTTCAGTTTAAAAAAAATTTTCAATTTGTATCAAAATGCCCCGTATGCGGGGCGAGATGATACATGGCTGGGGTAGGATGATACAAAAACTAAAAGTAATTTTTAAATAGTTTATTTTTAAAAATAACGTACTTTTCAATCACTATCTAAATGTAATTCGATATCCGACTCACAATTTTTGCAAGTATACATCGGATCGTCGTTTCCGCATTCGACGTGAGCCCATTTTTTACATTCTAAACATTGTATCCATTGTTGCCCAGGTTTTGATTTTGAAAAGGCCTTAAGGCAAACAAGGCAGAGAGAATCTTCATCTTCTGATTCACTATCAGCTTTTTTGAATCTTTTTGACACTTTATTTTTCTTTTTGACACCGGATCCGGTTCACCATGCGGTTGATACAGCATGGTGACCGTATCAACCTGCCACACGATATTTGTATCAACGTGCCCCGTCGGGAATTCAACTAGTTATTATTTAAAAACTATCATAAAAAACTAATATTTTAAAAATAATAAAACAGATTCTACTTGCCTTTTCTTTGTTGAATCCAAAAATACAAATTTGAAAACGATCCGAAATGCTTAAGATGCTGAAAAATTCACTCAAAGCGGATCAAAATAAATTACTCCGAAGGGTGAAAAACAGTTATTCTCTTATCAAGGGTGGGGTGAAAGGCGTGGGGTGCCGAGCGCGCGCGGGCAAGTCGAGGAGAACGTTCTAGACAATTTGTTTACAAGATTTTGGCGCGTAATAAAAAACTTCGCGCCCAGGACACGCTGTATCAACCTACCCCGCGTATCAACCTGCCCCGGTCTCCCCTACGTGAAATTGGGCGGGGTCGGAAGGCAATGGACCGCGAGAGATAAGAGCGACCTCCCCTTGTTAGTTCCGGTAATGATCCTCCAAAATCTTCCTCTTTCGCTTTTCCGATTGATCCTCCCTAACAAGCTTTCAAGAGGATTTCGTTTAAACGCGATAAAAAAAGGGGCTTATAAACCTCACTGGGAGAGCACGAAAAATCGAAAGTTTATGCTTCTTCTTCACGACAATCATTGTTTGATTTTGATGCAAACCGAAGGAAATGGTTGAAAAGGGGTTTATCGACCAAAATACTCTAAAAAACTCCTTTAAACCAGTTAAAACGGCGTTCCTCGACAGAAAATTCACGGGAAATACTTGAAAGTCCAACTAAAATAGATAATTTTAGACCGAAAACAGTGTGTGCGGTCAAAAATCGACTAAAAAAGGGGTTTCTTGGTCGAAAGATTGAGAAAAAAAAAACGCCCAACTTGTGGTGAAAAGTGCAAAAGTACAGGTTTGAAGAGCTGCCAACGAAAACTTCCTTTAAAAGATGGAACAATATTGGAGGGGGAAGTATTAAGGAGGGTGAAGTATAAGGGAGGGGAAGTTCAAGGACGGGAAAGTACAAAGGAGGGGAAATTATAATTTCAAGCGTTTGAAAATTAGTATTAGGTGTACAAAATGAAACTCAGCCACAGGGTAAATTTGAATTTTGTAGATTTTAGCCGAGTTTCATTTTGTATACCTAATATTTTCGTCAAAATTTTTTTAAAGTTTTTTATTTTTTGAAGAATGGGCAGTTTTCTTTCCTTTTTTTTGGAAAAAATTTTTTAAGTTTGTTTAAAAAAGTTTACTAAGTTATTTTTCCAAAATTTTTTTTAAGTATCGAGGTAGAAACAATGGGCTCTTTGCCCTAGGGATGTGTCTCTCGTAAAGGGTGGAAGTATGAAATTTCTCCCTACTAAAAAAAAATTTTTTTCCACCAAAAATTCGTACGAAATATAAGGAGCATTTGGTAAAAATTTGGTAAAAATTGGATAAACGATTAGGCCTCAGCGCAGGTTTTATAATTCAAAACGTGCATATCTACGCCATTTTTTCGAAATTCGAAAATCGCAGACGATGATTTTTGTTCAACTTTTTAGGAAGCTTGGGTAAAAATTTGGTGAAAATCGGTTAAAAACTGTGGCCGTAAAGTGTTCCGGAAAAATGCTACGGCCGGCCGGCACCACAGACAAAGGTGAGATCGGTAAAGATCAATATTCGATTTGACTCTCCGGGGTTTGGAAGACCCTTCCCCAAAAACCAGACGTGAAGGATATCACAATAACTTCTTTAACCCATTCAATATGGAGAGCGAGTAAAGGCGCTCTTCAAACCTTACCCAATGACTGAGAGCGCTTTTAAGCGCTCCCTCTACCCTTCGCCAGTGACTGACCGCGCTAAAACGCGCTCTTCGCCTGTACTTTTCTAAAGGCATTCTCTCGCTCCAGTCATTCACGAAAGTTATTTTACCGATTCTCCGTGATACAATAGAGTCCAATAAAGATAACCCCATTCGCCGTTTTTACCTCAGATTTTTTGAACGATTTTTTGAATGACTGAGGGCGCTTTTAAGCGCTCTATTTAATTCGTCTATAATAAGCGAATTAGACTAATTAAAATATAAAAATAATTTTTTTAGGCTAATATAATATGAAAGTAAACTAATTTTCTGAAAAACCAATTTCAGTCACCGGGAAAGAATTCAAAAATATCACTCAGTCATAGCCCAGAGCCAGCGAAAACGGCTTTTACCTAAGATTTTTTAAACGATTTTTTGAATGACTGAGGGCGCTTTTAAGCGCTCTATTTAATTCGTCTATAATAAGCGAATTAGACTAATTGAATGGGTTAAGGAAGTTTAAAACCGAGAAAACCGATCGTTTAAATGGTAAAAAGTTGACTAAAAATGGCTGCAGCTGTATTAAATCTTCCGTGGGCCCTCGGAGTCTTTCTGCCGAGAAAACTTTTTCCAAGGTCACCAGGATTTTTGGACGTTTTTTGTAATTTTTTCTGTCTCTTCGGCAAGAAATGCTTTTTTGAGCGTTTTTAGGCCCTGTTAACAGTTACCTTAATTTACGAATACCATCCATAATAATTGGTCCGCACCTGTGCAGGTCATAATAAATTAACATTGAATACAGTAAATTAATTCCGTTTGCCGTCAATAAAATTGAAAAGCGCTAATAAAAAAATAACCGTCCAATATTTTTCCCGTAATGAGTCCATTTTTGCATAATTGAGTTGGCATTTTCGTTGCGAGTGCGGAGCGATTAGAATGAGTAATGCGCGAAACATCTGCCGACCCGTGCATCCGATTAATCTTACCTGTTACCCCTTAAATAGGTAAATAATGAGTCCAAACGTCTTATTTATGATCGAATGGGTTTTTTGTCGTTTCTTAAATACGAGGAAATCTCCCATTTCACGCTTTAAATCTCCGTAATTGACGTCTGACCCGATAGGGCACTCTGTCATAACATCGCTATTAGCTCTCGTTTAATTAATATTCGAAAATGAGGGGGGGGATTGAAATGTCTCGTTATGGGATGTGATTTGTGACACATCTGCCGTCCACATGTCTCTTTTTAGAGCGGGCAAACATGTGTACCACTCTTGTATTTGAAGGTCGCCGAGGTGTCAAAACAGACTGGTCGAGATCCGTGTCGCGCTGCACCAGACGTTGCGACAAACTTTTTGCTCCTTGGGTGGCGGGAGTTTATTAAATTCTAATTTTAGAATCTCACGAATCCGACCTACTAACGCCTTACTTTCTAAGTTGAATGAAATAACAGATAAATGTGTCTAATTAGATCAACTACAAGATTCAAATGGATTAATATTTTGACGTTAATTAGTCGAAAATCTGCAAAGTTGGCCTCTCGGACTTCTGCGGAAATGATTGCGTTTCCAAGCCAAAAGAACCCTGAAACCGTCAATCTGTTTGCAGGGGGGGGGGGGTTGCTAAGGAGAATTTTGGGCACTAAGTTGTCGAAGCCGATACTATGTCTTGGTCTCTTTGCCAAAAAGGGAGGAAAAATCCCAAAAATCATGAAAATTGGGGTTTTCATTAAAAACCGTGGAAAACCCCCGAAAATCCAGGAAAAATGTTGTTTTTCTCATAGGAAAAATCCTGAAAATTGGGTAAAAGTCCCCAAAACCCCGTAAAAATGGGGGTTTCTTGTGGAAACACCTACACTCCTCTAAAAATACAGAAATGTGGGAAATATCTCGTTTTTTTAAACACGCTTTTTATCCTTTTTATGCAGAAAATTATGGTGGAGGACACGGGGTCCGCTTAAAATATTGGGGGACCTGATGCCCAAGTCTGAAACTGACGTTTCTGGGGCAAAAGAACGAGAAGACTGTGAAAAAACCGTGGAAAACCCCTGAAAATTCAAGAAAAATGATGTTTTTCTGTTAAAGCCACCCAGGAAAACTCCTGAAAATTGGGTAAAAGTCCCCAAAACCCCGTGAAAATGGGGTTTTCTTGTGGAAACACCTTCACTCCTCTAAAAATACAGAAATGTGGGAAACATCTCGTTTTTTTTAAACACGCTTTTTATCCTTTTTATGCAGAAAATTATGGTGGAGGACACTGGGTCCGCTTAAAATATTGGGGGACCTGATGCCCAAGTCTGAAACTGACGTTTCTGGGGCAAAAGAACGAGAAGACTGAAAATCCCTTGATGCCAACGCATTTGGGCTAAAAGAAAGCCGAAACCCATCTGTTTCTGATAATCGAAGGGTGGAAGACTCTGAAAAACCTCTTTTTCTCGGCTGAAAATGGTCACCACATAGAAGAGACAATTTTGGTATTGGCAAATTGAGACGTTGTGGCAAATTTCGGGGGGGAAAAGGTCCTTCAGATCATATTTTGAGCGAATAATTACGACCAGCAAATGAGCCCCCCAGATTCTCTCCAGAAAGGATGAAATGACACAAAAATCGTAAAAAAAAAAAAAACTTCTTTTTTTCTGGCAGGTAAACAGGAAAACAAGAGTCAAAAATTATTTCATCATTTTGTAGGTTTTTGCAAGCTGTTTCCAGGTATAATCCATATAATGAAATCGGATGAATAGTTTGGTCGCTATCCTTTCCCAAATATTTGGCGGGAAATGTGTGGGGAGGAGCGAAGATGTCGGAGCGCTTTTTTTCTTTTTCAAGGTCAGCTCCCTATTTGACAATCCTCTTTTCAATAATGCGATACATAAGACGTTTCCTTCTTTTATCGGCTGAAAATGGTCACCACATAGAAGAGACGGTTTTGGTATTGACAAATTGAGACATTTTGGCAAATTTTGGTTGGAAAAAGTCCTTCATATCATATCTGGGCGAATAATTATGACCAGAAAATGAGCCCCCCCTAATTCTCTCGAGAAAGGATGAAATGACACAAAAATCTCTCTAAAAAACTTCTTTTTTTCTGGCAGGTAAACAGGAAAACAAGAGTCAAAAATTATTTCATCATTTTGTAGTTTTTTACGAGCTGTTTCGAAATATAATTTATATAATGAAATCGGATGAATAGTTTGGTCGCTATCCTTTCCCAAATATTTGGCGGGAAGGAGCGAAGATGGCGGAGCGCTTTTTTCATTTCAAGGTCAGCTCCCTATTTGACAAACCTCTTGACATTGGCAAATTTAGATTGGAAAAAGTTCTTCATATCATATTTGGGCTAATAATTACGACCAGAAAATGAGCCTCCCAGATTCTCTCCAGAAAGGATGAAATGACACAAAAATCTCTCTAAAAAACTTCTTTTTTTTTTTGGCAGGTAAACAGGAAAACAAGAGCCAAAAATTATTTCATCATTGTGTAGGTTTTTACGAGCTGTTTCCAAATATAATTTATATAATGAAATCTGATGAATAGTTTGGTCGCTATCCTTTCCTAAATATTTGGCGGGAAGGAGCGAAGATGTCGGAGCGCTTTTTTCTTTTTCAAGGTCATCTCCCTATTTGACAAACCTATTGACATTGGCAAATTTTGGTTGGAAAAAGTCCTTCATATCATATCTGGGCGAGTATTTACGACCAGAAAATGAGCCCTCCAGATTCTCTCCAGAAAGGTTAAATGACACAAAAAAACTACTTTTTTTCTGGCAGTTAAACAGGAAAACAAGAGTCGTCTCTAGCGTAAAATAAACAAAAAGGACGTTTTGTCAGGCTATTAAGTTCACATTAAACGCGCTTTAGTCTCTTTCCTTTAACTTGAACCCCCCTCGTCTATTTTTAATAGATCATTAGTGGGAAGAGTGAGAGACGCCTTTGACTAAGATATTTAATCATTTAACAGCCTTCTCTAGCTACTATTTCCGTAGTGTCCTCTTAAATCTTCTCGATAACCTGAACCCTTATCTCTCACTCATCCCAATGCCAAGAAACGCATTTAGTCTCGAAATTTTATCTCTTCAACTTTTGGATTATTAATAAAAGCTTTAAAAAAATTAATTAACGTAAAAAAAATTGAAATCACCTCTTAATTAAAGCACATAAATAATTAATTTGTTTGAATGTTAGCTCCCACATGGAGTGTTTAATTGGAGGAGTTCCGAGAAGGTCTAATGAAGCTATCAGATACGTAGTGTGTGTCCATTGGTAATTGGAATATATAAGTACGAGTAGACGAAGAGGTCAGATGGGGTGTTAAGGGCGAAGAGGGGAGGGAATTCATTAGGAGTGAGATGCTCACACAAGTTTATAAGGGGAAAGGGTCCGGCGAGATTAGATTGTTTACAAGCCACCAGGCTTACACCTTCGCAATTACTGTCCTTAGAAGAGATAGAACCTTCCCGTCTGTTACCCTTTTATGTCTAATTATTTTTAACTTTTTTACGTTAGAAATCTCCGGTGTATCACGACGTATGAATGAATCTAAAGCAGGTGTTGGTAAAAAAGCGGGTGGGCCCTTTTTCTAAGTCACGGCAATCTACACCGTAGATGAGCGTTCCAATAGAAGACCCGGTGGTCGGAGAATTATCTCTAGATTGGCCGTATCACCGACTCCGGTGGGCCACCGTCTTATTTCAACGCGATACATCATTTTATTAAACTCGTTTTTTTTTTCTCTCTTAATTTTCTTTCATCGTCGGAAATGAGCCGTCTCAAGGAAGTTCGGTCTGCCTCAATGTACGACCGGGGTAGAATGACTTTTAGGTAGATTTCTTTTCTTCAAAAATCTACCTATTGTAATGTACCAAGTAGTCGCAGATTCAAAAAATTTTCTATACGTTTTTCGTTTCATACCTCCTGGACCCCAAAACCATCCTCAGTTGAAAAGTTTATATATATATATATATATATATATATATATTAGCACGATAACTGGAGCAATTTTAATGTGAGGGTGACGATATCCGGTATTTAGAGCTTTTATCTCAATAGCTCGGACGAGTTCGTTAATGGCTGAAATCGGACCAGCGATTCACCTACTTACTTAGGGCTTAAAAGACAAAATTGGCATTTTCTATTGAAATCCTAGTCCTTTTGCAAAAAAAAACTTTAAGACCTCTGCGAGGGCGTGTAAAAAATTAATTAAAGCAGGTTTGGACGAGCCAGGCGCAAAATATTGAACTAGCTAAACTTTAAAAAAAATTTGAATTTATACCGGGAAATTATTAAATATTTTATTAATAAAATTATCAGATGTTTTTCTAGGGGCTCAGTGGCGCAATTTTTCTTATATCATCATTTTTATAACATAATTATATATTTTGTGTTTATACATTTTAATTTTAATCATGAAAAGAAATCTACCTTTTAGTCCCTGCTACCGCAGGGTCATTATTTTAAATTCTTTTTACTTTTTAGATGAGACAAAATAAAACTAAAAAGTATAAAATCATGTCCTAGAATTTAGGCGCTCAGGGTACGAAGGGCGAACTCAACAAAACGTAGTTTCGAGATATTCGCATTTTAAAGTTTTACGGGCGAACTCAACAGAAAAGTCATGCTCTGGAATGGGAAAAGGAGTGGGGGTTGTGGACTAAGATGTAGAGTTCGCCCTTCGTACCCGCTCGGATATCGCAGTTAGAGCTTTGCCGCATATCGGTTTTTACGTATTTTAGGGGAAAAAAGGGCAAACTCAATATAAAAATTATATGGGTGTATTCATCAAAAGGTCTAAAATCTGAAAATGAAAAAAAAAATAAAATAAAAATAAAAAAAAAAATAAAAAATAAAAAAAAATTGTCCGATGTTGAGTGTTGAGTTCGCCCTTCGTACCCGGAGCGCCTCAATTGAAAAACGTTTAAAACATTAAAAATGCCAAAAAAAGGACGGCCACAAAACGGAAAAAAAAATATTTAAAACCATCTACAAAAGTTGTTATTATACAGTGTTGAAGGTTGAAAAACCATGATTGACGATTTTTTGAAGAAAGACCATTAAAATCACCTAAAATTCAGATGAAAAGGGAATTTCAGGACTTCAGAACCCTAAATCTAATGCTTCTTGGGCTAAAGGCCGAAGAAAATCGGGAGGACACCATTCAACATAACGCATTTCACCCTAAAGCAGTTAAACATAAAAAATCTGTAGTTCACCTCATGCGTTTCGGCATGATTCAATTGAACATAAGGCTGTTAAGAGTTCAAAAATTTTGAGCATAATGCATTTCAACATAAAGCCATAAACGACTTTTTCAATGCAAGTCGACATAAAAAAGTGCAAGTCATCATAACGCTTCTCAACATAAAAGCCCCTCTTTAAACTTGTTGTTTCGCTTTCAAACTGTTGCTGTCGTTTGGGCATAATACATCTCACCATAAACTAGGGTCAGCGAAAGAGCAAGCCTACTTTCGCCGTTAAAAACGCGATTATGGCGAAACGAATAAACCTTAAAAATTGACAGTTTCCCGCCAAAAATTTGGGAAAGGATAGCTACCAAACCATTCATCCGATTTCATTATATAAATTATATTTGGAAACAGCTCGTAAAAAACTACAAAATGATGAGATAATTTTTGGGAATGGGGATCAATTTTTTAAAGAAACTTTTTCCTTGAAACGCACGGAAATTCCAAAAAGATTCTTAAATACTTAGGTACTCAGGTACTCCCAAAGATCTGCAAATATGGCAAAATCCCCTTCCTTATGGGGTAGAAATTGCCAATAATATAGCTATGCTGACCTTAATTAATAAAAAAAAATTAAAATGGTAGTTCTTTTTATTTGTTTTCAAATCAGATATCAGAAATATATTCAAAGTTTTAAACAAGGAGATAATGTTAATTGGAAAATGTCTACTGGAATCTAAAACTTCCTGGACAAACGAGATCGGACAAGGGAGAGAAGGTAAAAAATAGACTTCTCATTAGTAAGCGAGTCCATTAAAGGTAAAATAATATTATACGAAAGGGGGATTCTGTGGTGTTGTCCGGGAGTGACACGGAGGTTGATTAGGCACACAATCTGTGATAATTAGTTGAGGAAGGAGTGGGCGGGAGACCTCTCAATCCGAAGGTCCCCAATACAAATGGACCGGTTTCTCTATAAATTTGAACGGGCTACCGTTCAACCCCGAATGCACGCGAGTTAAAATTAACGTTGAAATCTTTACAATAATGAGGGTTTTTTTTTCGAGAACACGGTTCTCGTTTCAAAATAACTCGCTGAACTCACGATCTTTTAATCAGAATGAATTACCCGTTTTTAATCTACATCTTTAACCATTAAGAAAAGACTTGTAAGTATTTTATAACACCTTTTTTTAAATAATTATTTCGGTTTCTAAACTTGTTTCTTGATAACTAATTTTGAGTGAAAAATTACAAAAGGAATTATAATTTTCAACATGCTGTTTTTGCTCTTCTATTAGGTGTACAAAATGAAACTCGGCTAAAATCTACAAAATTCAAATTTACCCTGTGGCTGAGTTTCATTTTGTACACCTAATAAATAAAAATTGTAGGAAATTTAATTCTCTATAAATTTGTACTTAATTATTTTTTTCTAGGATGCACCATTTTCGGAAAATAATTTTTTTTAAAAATAAATTTATCTTGAAAACAGTGAGTCCTAGAGAAAAAATGAATAGAATAAAAGTTGAAGAGAATTAAATTTCCAACAGATTTTATTTAGTGCATTTTTTCAATATCTGTAACCGTTTACGATTTACAAGCCTTTAAAAATTAACCTTCTATTGGTTATACTTCAATAACCTTCTTACACGGAGAAGGTCATCTTTTGATGGACTTTAACGCCTAAAATGTTTAAAATTTTGAAAAAATGAACTACTAGGTGTACAAAATGAAACTCGGCTAAAATCTACAAAATTCAAATTTACCCTGTGGCTGAGTTTCATTTTGTACACAGTAAGATTGTGCTCTTCAGGGGTGCCAACGGAACTGTCATTTTTGCTTAATTTTTTCCCGTATTTCTCAAGATACTTGACGCGCCTAATGAACAGCATGTTATTCTTTTTTTTCTCTCAACTATATTTATCTTTCCCATTCATAATATTATCTGTATTTTTTTTTCTGACAGTAGTTAATTGTGAAGAGCGGAGGGGGGAATCGGGTACTTAAACGAAACGCCAGTAAAAGAGTGAAACGTGTGCCTAATGAGTGTCTATGTTTAGACACGGTGAACCTCTCTCGATATTTAGTTCGAAGGGGAGAAACGTTTAAGGGGCGTCAAACCGGCTATTAAACTCGATTAGGCCTTCCTGCATCGCTAATTAGTAATAACAATAAAAAAAATTGGCGCAGAAAAAAAATGATCCCAATTTTATGAAGTCGAAAATATTCGGAGAGTATAAAAAATAAAACTCATAAATCTTTATTATCAACGCTAAACGGTGCGTTAGGATTTTAATGGTAGTTTAAAAAGGTGATATTTTGTTTATTGTGGCCTCACCGGTAGTAAATGCCCTTAGGAGTAAAGCGTTCGCCTGTGGCGAAACGTAAGTGATATATAAGTGTGGCGACTCGAGGTAATTTGGTTCGAAAATCGTGACCGGGCGAGTAGTCTACTTCATTAGCCACTTTACACCGAGGCTCCCTCTTCGTCCACTGTGAACCCTTAGAAATTTAAACACCAGCCACGACAAAGTGGGTTTTTTTTCTTTCGATCTTTCGGACCCACATTACGCACTTTCATCGACCGTAATTGACCGTCGACTTTTTACACAATCGATTTCAATCGTCATGTCTGGGGAGTAAAAAAAAATGAAGCCACTCTTCAAATAAACTCAGGAGTTTTCATTCTACCGTCTTTCGAGTTAGAAACAAATGAGGCGCTCGGGGTACGAAGGGCGAACTCAACAAAACGTAGTTTCGAGATATTCGCATTTTAAAGTTTTGTTACGGGCGAACTCAACAGAAAAGTAATGCTTTGGAATGGGAAAAGGAGTGGGGGTTGTGGACTAGGATGTGGAGTTCGCCCTTCGTATCCGCTCGGATATCGCAGTTAGAGCTTTGCCGCATATCGGTTTTTACGTATTTAAAGGGGAAAAAAGGGCGAAATCAACATACAAATTATATGGGTGTATTCACCAAGAGGTTTAGAATCTGAAAATGAAAAAAAAAATTTGTCTGATGTTGAGTTCGCCTTTCGGAGCGCTTCAATTATTTTACAGGATTTTCTGATGTATACGTGTCGACATAATGCGGTTCGCCATAATGCATTTGACCATAAAAAAGCTGAAATCGCGAGTTACCGTTCACCATAAAAAATCTGCAACGTTAGTTCTTACACCGGACAAGTCATTTTTTCAAGGTTTTCAGGAGAGCCAAAATACGGATTAATTTCTCATTGGAATCAATGTATAACCTGTTGGCTACATCGTGAACTACGCGTTTTCTGTTGGTAATAGGGTTAAACTACCAACAGAATTCGATTCTCCACAAAATTTACCATCAGAAACTATGCCTAACTCAAATGTGAAAAAAAAGGACTTATCCGGTGTTAGAACTAACGCGGCGATATAAAAGATAGCCAAAAACGTTCACCTTAAGAATGTAGTATCTCTTTCTCTCAGATGATTGGGGCTTAGATTATTTTACTTCAGCAAGAAAGAAATCAATGTCATCGCCTTCAAGGGCCGTCCTGGGAGCCCTTTTGGGTAGCGCCAGCAATCTCAGATCTCCGTACAATTATGGGCCATTTCTCACGGTGCCTTCTGTTTTGTGTCAGGAGCAGGTGTATCTTCGGGAAAAGACATCGCTTTCGAGATAAGAAACGTCATCAAGATTGCGGCATTTTTTGCTTTTTCTATCCGACCTCAACGTAGGTAGGGAAGTAATCGAGCAGAAAACAACTTTTTTCCTTAATTAATGCTACCCTATTTATACAGGGTGTCCGGTAATTAAATGTCTATAGTCTACCCTAAAACGGTTAAAATTGCCTTTTATCTCGAAACCGAGCGGTAAATGACCGTTTCCCACCCTAAAGGCTCCCACCAACAAACAATAGAAAGAACAATTACGTCCTAATAAAACTCGTCAACATTTCAGTTTCTTTCGTTTATCTTTTATTTTATTTTTAGTTAGCCAAATAAGAAACTTGTATCAAACAAGCGTCAATGGTGAAAAATCGGAAAAATGGTTTTTTGAGGGCAGCCAGCTTTTAAACCAGTGTTTCTCAATCTTTTTGAAACCTGCGCCCCCCTAAGAGGAGGAAAATACTTACCGCCGTGGTTAAGTTGGGCCGGTTAAATTTTTTAACGGGCGGTTAAGGTTTTACCCTTTACTAAATGGGCCGGTTAAAATTTCGCCCTTTACTTAACGGGCCAGTTAACTTTTTAACGGGTGGTTAACTTTGCTGTTACTTAACGGGCCGGTTAACTTTTTGAACTTTACTTGACCGAGGAAAATACCCCAAAAGGGTTCTTCTTGGCAGAAAGATGGGGGGAAACAGCCAAAAATCCGATAAAACGAGTGTTGCAGAGAGAAAGACCAAGGAAAAAACCCGAAAAGGGTGCTTCTTGACAGAAAGATGGGGGAAAACAGCCAAAAAAACCGATAAAACGGGTGTTGCAGAGAGAAAGACCGAGGAAAAAAAACCCAAAAGAGTGCTTCTTGGCAGAAAGTTGGGGGAAAACAGCCAAAAATCCGATAAAACGGACGATGCAGAGAGAAAGACCGAGGAAAACACCCCTAAAAGGGTGCTTCTTGGCAGAAAGATGGGGGGAAACAGCTAATAATCCGATAAAAAGGCTTTTTTTCGAGATAAAGACCGAGGAAAACGCCTATAAATCGAGTTCCTTCGGAAAAAAGACGGGGATGAAAGCTCGAAAGTCCGATAAAACTGGAGCTAAAGTCATAAAAAAATGTTACAGACTTCCTTCGGTTGCGGGGAATGATTACGTTCGATAAGTAATGATTCTAGGGTTTGATATTAAAATAAAAGAAAAACAATGGAGCGATGGTTGTAAGTCGGAGGAGTTTATCTTGTCAGAAAAATAAAATTACGCCTTAAAATTTCGCCCTTTACTTAACGGGCCAGTTAACTTTTTAACGGGTGGTTAACTTTGCCCTTTACTTAACGGGCCGGTTAACTTTTTGAACTTTACTTAACGGGCCGATTAAATTTTTTAACGGGCGGTTAAGTTTTTGTCCTTTACTTAACGGGCCGGTTAAATTTTTGCCCTTTACTTAACTAACTTTTTTAACGGGCGGTTAAGTTTGTGCCCAAGTTTCGGGCGGCAATAAAAATTAAATAAAAAAAAAAGGACTCACGCTAACGCCTCCATGGCTGGCCACTCAGCCATTTCCCCCCCTATCACCCAAATTTTGCATAACGCTCCACTGTAACTTCTCAGCGCCCCCCGTTGAGAATCACTGTTTTAAACCGTCATTGATGAACGCAGCCCCAAATATTTTGAAATCCATTTTAAGTTTTCATGTGTAGTGGTAGTAGTAATAGACTTATTTGTAATCGTAAAAGCGGCGGCGAGGGCGGCGGCACGCTATCATTTTCTCCCCGCTTCACCTCACGCTATAGCGGTATTTCTTAATTGAGGCCCTTTTTATTATAAACATCTTTCCGTGTCAGAAAATTAATTTTTATCAACATCATAAATAACACTTCCTATAAAAGATCCAATTTGTTCATTTTCCGACAATAAAATTTTTTTATTGAATATAAAATAATAAATCAAGTTTTAATTAGCCATTTGGGACCCTAAATATTTTTATTCTTTGATCTTCTCTAATTGGATTAATTCGTAACCCCCACGATTTTAATGAGAAGAAAGCAATAATTTTTTACAATATAAAATAGCCTGGCGTGTGAATGAGCAATATGGCGAACTTATCTGGTCAACATTAAGTCGAAATGCGGGCTTATCTTAAAGGATCATGCAGTCGAGGGCGATTGCATGTGCATTATAAAATGGAAATAATTCAATGGTGAGAGGAGGGCGTTGAAGTCGGGTCAGAAACAGAAGGGTGACTTCGTCATTACCGAAAGGCCGATAAGGAAATGTCCTTTTACATCAAGCGTTTCGGTATTAAATTTCGAGTTCTAATCTATACCGTTTAGAGGGTGGAAACACAAATCCGAGAGGAGATAAACGCCACAATTAAGATAGTGGCAATTATGAACAACTGTTTCAAGTTGCAAACTGCTTTGCCCTTAAACGACGATAATAATCTGCGGTCTGGGCTTCCTACCTTAGAGTTATTACTGAAGGAAACGTCTTTTGTATAGCATTATAAACTTGGCTTCTCCACTATTTTTTTTTTCCCCTTCAGTGGAAACAATAGTATTTCTTTCTACGACCTAAAAAAGTACTGGTTTGAAGAGCTTCCAACGAAAACTTCCTTAAAGAGAAGGTACATTACAGGAGGGGGAAGTATATGGGAAGGGGAAGTATATAGGAGGGGAAGTATAACAGAGGGGAGGTAAAACGGAGGGGGAAGTATAACGGTGGGGAAGTATAACGGAGGGGAGGTAAAACGGAGGGGGAAGTATAACGGGGGGAAGTATAAGGGAACGAAAGTATAACGAAAGGAGGGAAAGTATAAAGGAGCGGGAAGTATAAAGGAGGGGAAGAATAAGAAAGGGAGGGAAAGTATAAAGGAGGGGAAGAGTAAGGAAGGGGGAAGTTTTTATTTTTTTTCGAAAAATTGTTTTGTTTTTCACTAAAAATCGACGAAAACGACCCAAAAGAGATGTTTAACTCCCGATCTCCTAATCAAACGGGTTATTCTAGACCAGAAAGTCAAAGAAAATGACCAAAAACCTGTCAAAAAGATGTTTAATGCCCGAACACCTGAATAAACGGGTGTTTCAACACCAAAAATCGGCGAAAACGACCCAAAAGAATGTTTAAATCCTGATCGCCTAATAAAACGGGTTATTTTAGACCAGAAAGTCGAAGAAAATGAACTAAAGACCTGTTAAAAAAGATGTTTAACGCCCGAACACCTGATTAAACGGGTGTTTCAACACCAAAAATCGGCGAAAACGACCCAAAAGAGATTTTTAACTCCCGATTGCCTAATAAACGGGTTATTCTAGAACAGAAAGTCGAAGAAAATGACCAAAAAAAGATGTTTAACGCCCGAACACCAGATTAAACGGGTGTTTCCGCACCAAAAATCGGCGAAAACGACCCAAAAGAGATGTTTAACTCCCGATCGCCTAATAAAACGGGTTATTCTTGACCAGAAAGTCGAAGAAAATGACTAAAAACCTGTTAAAAAAGATGTTTAACGCCCGAACATCTGACTAAATGGGTGTTTCAACACCAAGAATCGGCGAAAACGACCCAAAAGAGATGTTTAACTCCTGATCGCCTAATAAAACCAGAAAGTCGAAGAAAATGACCAAAAACCTGTTGAAAAAGATGTATCACGCCAGGACACCTGACTAAACGGGTGTTTCAACACCAAAATCGACGAAAACGACCCAAAAGAGATGTTTATAACTCCTAATCTCCTAATAAAACGCGTTATTCTAGACCAGAAAGTCGAAGAAAGGGACCAAAAACCTGTTAAAAAGATGTTCAACGCCCGAACACCACATTAAACGGGTGTTTCTACACCAGAAGGAACGAGAAAAACACCTTTTTATCGATCCCCCCCCCCCCCTCCCCCCAACGCTTAATAATCTCTAAAGTAAGCCAATATAATATCTATACTCTTTTTGTGTTTTTCTGCACCTTGAACCCGACCAGCTGGGTGCAACGGATTAGAGCAAATATAAACCTAATAAAGTTCATGATATGAATATTCCGTATATTTTTTTTTATCACAGCACTTTAAAATGTTGGGTTATCGTTTAACAATTTTTGATGATTTTTTTCAGATCCTCTTCAAAGCGTACGTCCGAAAATTATTCGAATCAGATAAAAAAAGATATTTCACACGCTTTTAAAAAAGTTAACCCGCGCGGCGGACAAAAAAAAAGGTATATTTATTTACACATAAAGCAAAATATTATCGTTTAGGGAATATCGTGTGGGGGAACGCGTGGGGAGGACAGAATCAATTATGGTTTTCGCCAAGGGGTGAAAAAAAAAGGCGATAACCTATCTCGACTTAATCTCATACGAGTTATGTCCCAAGAGGGTTGAAGATTAGGGCTATAAACAGAGGGTTTCGAATTTTTTCGACGGAATTGGAGAAACAGGTGTTACCGACGCCAAAAGTCCATTTTCTCCATAACAATGTGTCGATTTATGAAAAGGGTTTTGGAAATGTCCCAAAACTCCAAACGTCCGGAAAGCTTTGTAAAAAAAATATCATAAACACTTCAGACCGAAAAATGATGACCTCAGAATTGACTTCTTCATCGATGTTTGAAAAAAAGGAAGTTAAAATTCAAAGCTGGATTTGCATTTTGTTTGTCAGATGGTTTTTGTCAAATTATTATTTTGTTATTTCAAGAAGTCGAAGAATGACGGAGTATAACGTCCGAAAATCCGATAAAATGGATGTTTCTTGTCTGGAAGATCGAGGAAAACGCCTGAGAATCCGATAAAACTGGTGCTTGCGGCAGAAAGACCGAAGAAATGACAAAAAAGGGTGTTTCTTGGCAGAATAAAAGGTAAAAAACAGCCAAAAATCCGATAAAACTGGTGCTTTGCGGTAGAAAGACGAAGAAAATGCCAAAAAGGGTGTTTATTGGCAGAATGATAGGTAAAAAACAGCCAAAAATCCGATAAAACTGGTGCTTTGCGGTAGAAAGACGAAGAAAAATGCCAAAAAGGGTGTTTATTGGCAGAATGATAGGTAAAAAACAGCCAAAAATCCGATAAAACTGGTGCTTTGCGATAAAAGACCGAGAAAAATGCCAAAAAGGGTGTTTATTGGCAGAATGATAGGTAAAAAACAGCCAAAAATCCGATAAAACTGGTGCTTTGCGGTAGAAAAACGAAGAAAAATGCCAAAAAGGGTGTTTATTGGCAGAATGATAGGGAAAAACAGCCAAAAAACCGATAAAACGGGTGTTTCCGAGAGAAAGATCGAGGAAAAACCCCAAAAGGGCGCTTCTTGGCTGAAAGATGGGGAAAAACAGCCAAAAATCCGATAAAACGGGTGTTTCCGAGAGAGAGATCGAGGAAAAAACCCCAAAAGGGTGCTTCTTGGCAGAAAGATGGGGGAAACGGCCAAAAATTCGATAAAACGGGTGTTTCCGAGAGAGAGATCGAGGAAAAAACCCCAAAAGGGTGCTTCTTGGCAGAAAGATGGGGAGAAACAGCCAAAAGATCCGATAAAAAGACTTTTTTCGAGATAAAGACCTAGGAAAACGCCTATAAATCGAGTTTTTTTGGGAAAAAAGACGGGGATGAAAGCTCGAAAGTCCGATAAAACTCGAGCTAAAGTCATAAAAAAAATGTTACAGACTTCCTTCGGTTGCGGGGAATGATTACGTTCGATAAGTAATGATTCTAGGGTATGATATTAAAATAAAAGAAAAACAATGGAGCGATAGTTGTAAGTCGGAGGAGTTTTATCTTGTCAGGAGTGGAAGGAAAAAATTGCAGGTAGTTTTGCGATTGAATCTAAGTTGTCGTGAGGGAGTTTCAATGAATGAGGGGCATATAAACAAACAAGGTCCGGATAAAAGTGGTGGGGCACAAATATGGTAAAGCCGGTGTAGATATATTTATAGTGGGAGCCGTGTTGAGTCTGACATGTTCATTACAGCCGGGTCGGCGAACCGACTAACAAACCCTTGTCAATTTATCCGGCAGACAAAGGAGCCTGGAACAAAGACATCAAGGGGGACACTGAATCTTGATAATTAAGGGTGAAAAAGTAAATTTATAGGGTGAGTTATGGAGGGGAGATTGGGGAGGAGTCGGGAGGCGTGGTTTTGGAGTCGAAAGGAGCGGGTGGGGATGGGTGGTCCGGGGATGAGGAACGGTTCAGAGGGGAAGCCACAACTCGAGTAAACGAGTCAGTCGACATCAGTTTCATACGAGAGTAGGTGATCCGTGATATGCGAAAGTGATCATAAGCGCGTCTCATCTTTATGCTGGCATCTTCAGCAAGTATGACAGTGCTCAAGATCTCAAGGATGGAAGACGGGAAGAGTCCTGAAAGGAGCTCCCCAAAGTCCGGAATCAGTTTCAGCGTCGCCGCACTTTTAGCGGATACGAGACCAAGACGGAGTCCCGTCCCGGAGTCGCAAAGCGAAGAAGAACTCGAGTCGAACGAAGAAGATGTCGACGTCGAAGAAGAGAAACAGGAGCAACCTCAATACCCGCCGACTTCACAGCAACACAGCCTCGCTCGGCTTATGCTCGGTCATAATCCTCCGACTTCCGGACCGATTCGACCGACACCTTTTACGGCGTTTGCAGCCGCTGCAGCCGCTGCCGCTGCATATTCGGCAGCCAGCGGTCTACCCCCTCATTCATCACCGTGGCCCGTGCATCATTTCCCAGGAGCACCCGTCTTCCCATCATTCCACGGACCTTTATCTTCATCACCAGGTATTTATCAAAACTTCAATAACTTCATCAACCACATAACTCCCAAAAACGGATTTCTACAGACCCGAGGAAAACTCTAAATAATTCTCCAGCATTTTTATTTAGTTTTTTACCACCTCTAAACAATCTTCATCTTTTAAAAAAAGTAACATTCCGATTTTAATTTCTATAACGATTTTTACGACCATGTTTTACGACACTTTTTCTAAATCGAAAATAACCTAAACAGACATTAATTTTTTTTATTACCCTCATAATGTTGTCTTTACAATATTTATAACTATAATCTCAAAAACGCCGTTTATAATCGACCCCCGGCTTTCGAAACCCGGGACCTTTTTACTACCGGACTTTTTTTTTGTATGTTTTTATAACTGGGCCTTTCAAAATCGTTTTTCGGCTTCCATAATTTATTTATTTTTTTAAATAGTTATGCTAATTCAAATTTTCAATTTCTATCTTTTTTTTCTCAATTGCCTTTTTCCAAGATTTTAGAATCTTAAAAATAATTTACCTGAATTAAACAAAATACCCAAACCAAAATTATGCAGAATTTGCCGGACAGCTGCTTTTTAAGCTAGGAATGAAGAACAACCTTTATTTTTAAAATTTTGCATCAAAAAAATTGCTTAAGACGTGGGAAAAAAATTAATTAATTAAAAAACATTATTGTTCTTTTGATAACTTTAAAAAAATTAATTTCAAATTGGAACGAAAAATACAATTCCTTTAAAGGTTAGAAATAATTACTCCCCTTAAATTTATTTCCTGTTTTTTTTTCTTTGAAAAAAATCGATTGATAATTCGTTTTTGAACAATAGGAAATTATAATTTTCTTTATATTTGTAAACAATGGATTTTTTTCTCTTTATTATTGTAATAAAAAATGAGGTGAAAATCTTTTTTGGTCATGAAAAATGTATTGGATTTGTAAGATTTGTCGGGGCTTCTAAAAAAACATTTTCTCATGAGGGTAAAAGTCTGAATAACAGATATCGGTTAAACGTCATCTTTCGTCACCGTTATTTTTCCATATCGAGTTTTATCTGATGGAAAGAAAAAATCTCTCTTTTAATTGAATACGAATGGCTTTTTTAAGAAAAAAGGCTTCTTTTAATTAGATTTAAATTTGACGTCATTTATTAAGATCTTTTTATTTTTTTACGACTTGGGGTTTTAGGAAGCCATTGAGTAGATCCAACTTTGGTAAACAGACACATTAAGATAGGGTTTACAAGATAAATATTGTGTGTAAAACAAGCCTACTTGGGAGATTAGGGCGAAACAATTATTTTGAATACGACCTAGTTTTTATTGCGCTGTTTATTACTGACCATAATTTTAATAATTTAGTCATAAATGCCTAAAATGGTTGGTGAGGTTTTAATACCTTTTTATCCCGATTTTAAGAATATGCGCAATTTATGTTGACGATTTTGGTGTTTATATCTCAATTTTGATATTTCTGCATTTTTAATTTGGTTGCAGTAACTAAATAAAATAGCTCTGAAAGTTGACATTTGTTATTCCTGTACGTTAATGAAGGTACAAATTATGTTTTATCGCAATTTGGAAGGACTAAGACCGCATTTTGGACGTACTGTGGATAGGACCGCAATTCGGATAGCATAAGACCGCAATTTGGACGTACTAAGATCGCATTTTGGTCGTACTGAGGCGCAATTTTGGATAAAACCGCAATACGGATTCCCTGAGACATAGTAAGACCGCATTTTGGACGTAGGGAGGCCGCAATTTTGGACAATACCTCAATTTGGATACCATAGGACCGTAATTTGGACGTACTAAGACCGCATTTTGGACGAACCGAGGCCGCAATATTGGACAATACCGCAATTTGGATACCCTAAGACCGCATTTTCGACGTACTGAGCCGCAGTTTTGGACAGGACCGCGATTCGGATTCCCTGAGACCGCAATTGTAGGTACATACTAACACCGCATTTTGGACGTACGAATCCGCAATTTTGGACAATCCGCTATTCTGATTCCCTGAAAACGCAATTTGGACATAGTAAGACCGCATTTTGGACGTACTGAGGCCGTAATTTTGGACAGGACCGCAATTCGGATACCTTAAGACCGCAATTTGGACATACTAAGACAGCATTTTCGACGTACTGATGCCGCAATTTTAGACAAGACGGCAATTCGGACACCCTGAGCAATTTGGACATACTAAGACCTCATTTTGGACGTTCTGAGCCGCAGTTTTGGACAGGACCGCAATTCGGATTCCCTGAAAACGCAATTTGGACATAGTAAGACCGCATTTTGGACGTACTGAGGCCGCAATTTTTGGCAGGAATGCAATTTTGACATACTAAGACCGCATTTTCGATGTACTGAAGCCGCAATTTTGGACATGACCGCAATTGGGACACACAAAGACCGCATTTTGGACGTACTGAAGCCGCAATTTTGGACAGGACTGCAATATGGACACCCTAAGCAATTTGGACATACTAAGACCGCATTTTCGACGTACTGAGGCCGCAATTTAGGACTGGACTGCAATTCGGACACCCTAAGACCGCAATTTGCACACACTATGACCGCATTTTGGACGTACTAAAGCCGCAATTTTGGGCAGGACCGCAATTCAGACACCCTAAGCAATTTCTACATGCTTAGACCGCATTTTCGACGTACTGAGGCCGCAATTTAGGACTGGACTATAATTCGGACACCCTAAGCAATTTAGAAACTCTAAGACCGCATTTTTGACGTACTTAAGCCGCAATTTTGGACAGGACCGCAATTAGGATACCTTAAAACCGAAATTTGGACATACTAAGACCGCATTTTCGACGTACTGAAGCCGCAATTTTAGACAGGACTGCAATTCGGACACCCTAAGCAATTTGTACATACTAAGACCGCATTTTCGACGTACTGAGGCCGCAATTTTACACAGGACTGCTATTCGGACACCCTAAGACCGCAATTTGGACCTACAAAGACCGCAAATTGGATATTCTTTCCTGCGGGGAGAAAAATGAAAGTGTTTTAAGAAACTCAGCTACCGGAAATCGGGCAAATAGGGCCAAAATTCTAGTTTTATTTTGTGAGGGAAGAAAATTAAAGGTGTAAACAAACTTTGCACGCAATTTCGTGAGGGACACAATTGTCTTTAATTGAATTTGAGTATGAAGAGAATTCAAAATTTTGTTTACTTTTAACATTAGGGGAGTTTTTATCAGTTAAAACGTGAAATATTTATTTTTCATCTTATTTAATACTCCTTTTTTATCGGTTCCGGTTTTTCGCTATAGAAAAAAAGTGGTTTAATTAATAAAACAATAAAAATCAAATTAGTTGACACTAAAAGGGGGGAAAAAAATATCGAGTGGGACTTGCGAAGAGGTTTTCAGTGTGGTCTCATTACGAAGACCCCTTTGACTCAACGCTCGACGTCTCGGACCATTTGTTTCTTTAAATTAAATAGAAAGGGGACAATATTTTTAAAATGTAACAGGAGAGAGACGGAGAACCTCCCTCCTCTTTGGCACAGCAGCTCCCCGAGTGTCAGACGAGTTGCTACCATTAAGCAAGTCATTTACCGCTATTAGCTACTCTATTTCAGAACCGAAGGGAAAAAAAAAGAATCTTTAAACGTTTCCTCGCTTGTAACCGTGTCTCACACACACAAAAAAAGAATAAAAAACGATTAAAACCGTAACATATTTCCTGTTTCTAAAAGACATAAATTTGTGTCAATTAAGCAATACTGATTTGTGTGACTAAGTTGTTTTCTTTTCTGTTTTTTTTTTCTTAATTAATAATTTTAATTGGATCTCAATTAAAACTTCGCTTCAAACTAAGTTTCTATCCTTTTTAATTAATTTATAAATACCAAATGAAAAACTGCAGTAAAAGTACATAAAGCTCCTTGAACTATGGAACTTATAACCAGATATAAATAATTTTTAAACCATTTCTACGCCATGCTCATTCAAATAGTAACTTTTTAATTTTTTTATAAACATAATTTTTATAAAATTTTCATAAAATTAAGTTTTTTTGTTGTTTTTTTGACAAATAGATCCAATTTTCACAGGATTTGACTGAGAAAATGCAGACTTTTAGGATTTTTAACTTCCTTAATGAGGTTATTGTGATACCCTCGACGTCGGGTTTTTGGGGAAGGGTCTTCCAGACCCCGGAGGGTCAAATCGGATATTGATCTCAACTTTGTCTGTGGTGCCGGCCGGCCGTAGCATTTTTTTCCGGAACACTTTATGGCCACAGTTTTCAACCCATTTTCACACAAATTTCTTTAGCGATCAAGGAAGATTTTTGATTTTCGAAAAAATGGCGGAGATTTCGGTTTGAAATTTTAAAAAATTCGCTGCGGCCGAAACGCTGGTTCGATTTTCACCAAATTTTCACCAATTACTCCTTATATTTTTTATGAATTTTTGGTGTAAAAAAATTGTCACTTTTTAATTATTAATTTTTTTTAGTTAATTATTAATTTTTTTAGTTAATTATCAATTTTTTTAGTTAATTATTAATTTTTTAGTTAATTATCAATTTTTTTAGTTAATTATTAATTTTTTTAGTTATTTATTACTTTTTTTTAGTAGGGAGAAATTTCGTACTTCTACCCATTACGAGAGGCACATCCCTAGGCCAAAGAGCCCATTATTTCTACCTCGACACTTTGAAAATATTTTGAAAAAAAAAACTTAAAAAATTTATTAAAAAAATCATTTTTTAACATTTAGTATCATTTTAGTAGGGAGAAATTTCATACTTCCACGCCTTACGGGAGGGACCTCTCTTGGGCAAAAATCCCATTATTTCTACCTTGAAGCTTAAAAAATTTTGAAAAAAAAACTCGGTAAACTTTTTGAAAAAAAAATCCCCCCCCCCCCCTCCGTTATACTTCCCCTCCCTTATACTTGGCCCCTCCTAAATTTTTTACTTCTCTTTAAGGTAGTTTTCGTTGGAAACTAGTCCTTTCGCTTAAAAATTATGTCATTATTTTTTTGAACCAACACCTTGTAGTTATTATTTTTCTTTCTTGCACAATTACCTAAAAAAAAACAAATTAAAAAGATACACGTGACCTTATAAATAAAATATGACACAGATTAGCTTCGTTTAATCGCTTCTCTAATGGCCATTATCGAGATTTTTATTACAGACAAGTTGAGTTCGTGCGTAAGTAGTCGAAACCTTCCACCGATAACCTCCACGGGTTTAATCGTAGAGTTAATTGTTAATTTATTAATATATCAGACTGTTTGTCTTGAATTTAGCGAGCCTTCCTTTTTTTTCCCACTCCCATTTTTCACCATTGACGTCAACGTGTCTATGAATATTGTAATATGCACTCTTTTAATTGGAATCGATAATACCTAATTACTTTTATATAAGATTTTAATTAGTTTTTGATTTTACAAAAGATATAAAACCACAAAAAAGCGTTTTTTAAGATCAAAAATCGTGTTTTCTCTCAAGTTCGTCATTGAACATCAGCAAATCGAACTTTTTTCCCCTCGATTTCGACCCTTTTGTACGACAAAAACTGTTCTTTTATCAAAAAAAAACTATATTTTATCAATGATTTTGATCCTTTTCCGAAAAATTAGAGCTTTTTTTGACCTTTCAATGCCTTTTCTGCCTTAAAAGGCGGTCCACACCTTGTAAAACGTAGTAGAAAACGGAGTGCATAGACTGGAAAACTGCGCAATTTTGGAATTTGGCTGGATGATTGCGCAAATTGGTTATTCGGAGCTCAATTTTGCGAAGCTTGCGCAAGACGGTACTCCGTACACCGTTTTACTTATCATTTTCAATTAAATTGCGCAGATACACACTTCTGCACCGGCTTCAAAATGCCCAATAAAATGTAGTAGAAAACGGAGTTCATAGACTGGAAAACTGCGCAATTTTAGAATTTGGCTGGATAATTGCGCAAATTGGTTGTTGGGAGCTCAATTTTCCGAAGCTTGCGCAAGACGGTACTCCGTACACCGTTTTACTTATCATTTTCAATTAAATTGCGCAGATACACACTTCTGCACCGGCTTCAAAATGCCCAATAAAATGTAGTAGAAAACGGAGTTCATAGACTGGAAAACTGCGCAATTTTAGAATTTGGCTGGATGATTGCGCAAATTGGTTGTTCGGAGCTCAATTTTTCCAAGTTTGCGCAAGACGGTACTCCGTCTTATTACACCGTTTTACTTATCATTTTCATTTAAATTGCGCAGATACAGCTTCTGCACCGGCTTTAAAATGCCCTATAAAATGTAGTAGAAAACGGAGTGCATAGACTGGAAAACTGCGCAATTTTAGAATTTGGCTGGATGATTGCGCAAATTGGTTATTCAGAGCACAATTTTGCGAAGCTTGCGCAAGACGGTACTCCGTCTTATCACACCGTTTTACTTATCATTTTCAATTAAATTGCGCAGATAACGCTTCTGCACCGGTTTTAAAATGCCCAATAAAATGTTAAAAACTTTAAATGCTTAAAAGTGAAAAGAATAAAATATTAATTTTTCTTTCTTTTTTTTTTTTCAGAACCAAACAACGGTGAACCTCCGAAACTAAAGTGCAACCTTCGAAAGCACAAGCCGAACCGAAAACCCCGGACGCCTTTCACCACCCAACAACTCCTTAGCCTAGAGAAAAATTCCGAGAAAAACAATACCTCAGTATAGCGGAAAGGGCGGAATTTTCAAGTTCTCTCCACCTCACCGAAACCCAGGTATTAATTTATTAAATAATTAAACATTTAAAGAAGTGTCAGTCCATTAATTAAACCTTAACCTTTGAATCGGACCAATTAAGAATAGGATTATTAAAAATAGAGTTATTATTTATTAGTAAGAGGCTATTGTGTGGTAAAAGGAGACAAAAGAAAAATTAAGACTATAGGTCAAGGAGCCCTTTTATAGGAACCCTTTATGGATACGAATATTAATTTTATTTTTGTTTTTTATTAGTTGAACTCGTTATTTTTATTCCCAATAATTTATTCGAAGACTTTAGATGAATCCTTGTCATCCACAGCCGAGAGCCGAGATGGATTCTTTATCATGAAAGCCCTTTGCCGTTTAAGCCTATCAATTGATAAGAAAAACACCTTCGATGCTTGAATTTGACCCTTTTTTGACCAGATAAGCCCTTTGAGGTGGTCTTATTGGCCAAATAGATTCTTAATCAGCTTGATTTTGACCCTTTTTTGACAAGATGAGCCCTTTTAGGTGGTTTTATTGGCCAAATAGATTCTCAATCAGCTTGATTTTGACCCTTTTTTGACCAGATAAGCCCTTTGAGATGGTCTTATTGGCCAAATAGATTCTCAATCAGCTTGATTTTGACCCTTTTTCGACCAGATAAGATCTTCGAGGTGGTCTTATTGGCCAAATAGATTCTTATTCAGCTTAATTTTGACCCTTTTTTGACCAGATAAGCCCTTCGAGGTGGTCTTATTGGCCAATGAGATTCTTAATCAGCTTGATTTTCACCCTTTTTTGATCGGATGAGCCCTTTTAGGTGGTCTTATTGGCCAAATAGATTCTTAATCAGCTTGATTTTGACCAGATGAGCCCTTTTAGGTGGTTTTATTGGCCAAATAGATTCTCAATCAGCTTGATTTTGACCCTTTTTCGACCTGATAAGATCTTCGAGGTGGTCTTATTGGCCAAATAGATTCTTAATCAGCTTAATTTTGACCCTTTTTTGACCAGATAATCCCTTCGAGGTGGTCTTATTGGCCAAATAGATTCTTAATCAGCTTAATTTTGACCCTTTTTCGACCAGATAAGCCCTTCGAGGTGGTCTTATTGGCCAAATAGATTCTTATTCAGCTTAATTTTGACCCTTTTTTGACCAGATAAGTCCTTTAAGGTGGTCTTATTGGCCAAATAGATTCTCAATCAGCTTGATTTTGACCCTTTTTTGACCAGATAAGCCCTTTGGTGTGGTCTTATTGGCCAAATAGATTCTTAATCAGCTTCATTTTGACCCTTTTTGACTAGATAAGCCCTTTGGTGTGGTCTTATTGGCCAAATAGATTCTAGATCAGCTTGATTTTGACCCTTTTTGACCAGATAAGCCCTTTGAGGTGGTCTTATTGGCCAAATAGATTCTCCATCAGCTTGATTTTGACCCTTTCTCGACCAGATAAGTCCTTTAAGGTGGTCTTATTGGCCAAATAGATTCTCAATCAGCTTGATTTTGACCCATTTTTCGACCAGATAAACAGATTTTTAGCTTTTCATCTACAGTTTTGGGGTGGAAGAAGTCCCTTCTTCCTTATTAGCTTGAAGAATTCAGTCTTTTAATTGATCTTTTTTGCTTTTAAATGCGGTAAACATTTTTTCTAAGCTATAAAAAATAAAAAAAATTTAAAGGAGTTGTAATAAAATAATAAATAACAAATTTTGCCTTTTTTTTTTTTTTTTTTTTTTTTTTTTTCTCTCTGTTAAGGCAATTTGTCATGATGGTAAAGATGGGTCAAGTGGTTCTTTCAAAAGTATTCTTTTAGGTTGAAATTTATGGACTGCAATTTCACGCTTCGCTTTTTTTCTTCTTCTTTTCTCTCCTTTTATTCATTTTTGCCCTTATGGGTGTTCGGTCAGAAAAATCTAAATACGCTTTTACCTGCGTTCGAGGGGTTTTGGGAATATTCCAGAAAAAAAAAATAAAAAGGCGATAATTGAATGTTTTTAAAAGTAAAAACGCTCTTTAGATGGCGTTGGAGGGGGTGGAAGGAAGCGTAATAGCTTTATTATTGTAATCAAGGGTCGAGTGCCATAAATAAAGGAGTGCCGGAGGGCTCGTAAATCTTCGGATCGCCCATTACCGGCGGCGACTCCGCTAAATACCAACCCACAAAATAAAATTCAATTTTTTTATTGTTGTTTCAGGTGAAAATCTGGTTTCAAAACCGTCGGGCGAAAGCGAAGAGGTTACAGGAGGCCGAAATCGAGAAGCTGAAGATGGCGGCGGTGGCGGCAGCACGTCCGCACCATCCGCTTTACGGACCGGCCGCCGCTCACCTCCAGTATTTCCCCGCTCATCCTCACCAACACGAGCTTCTCCAGCCTCATCATCCCCTCTCCGCCATTCTCGGACGTCACCCAGTCCTCGTCCCTCAGCAGCCTTCCCCGCCTCAACACTCCCCGCCTCCGCAACCTCCGCCCCCGCCTCCCTCGCAGCACCAACTCCCGCCTCCTCCTTCCACTTAGTTTTCAACCCCTCAACCCCCTTTCCTAATGTACCTCTTCATCCCATTTTTACCCGAACTTGTATAGACTGAACAAATTATATAAAAAATATTTATTTCTCGTGTAAATAATTTTTTTTGTGATTAGATTGTACATATTCGAATAAAAGTTTGTATTTAAAACTTTTAAAAAAGTGCAAACACATATAGTAAAGTATTATTGTATAGTTATATGTGAAGTGTATATGTACTTATATTAAACGTTAATTCTTTATTAAAAAAAAGTTTTTTGTTACCTACTAAAAAAAGCGACCTAAAAAATTATTCCAATCTCTTCATTTTCCTAGTTTTCAATTTTAAGTTCCTCTCCGTTATTTTTTTAAACCAAAATTGTAGCTCCGTTCTAGTAGGTGGAGTCAATCAATTTATTTTTCTTGATAAAATAGCAAAGTTATTAAAACGGTAGTATTGTATCAATTAAACGGAATACTACAGATTGTCGTTGTTTAAATCAAAGAAAAATTGTGAATACAAAAATAAATTATTGTAAAAAATATAAATAAAAAGATTTTGGATGATTTTATTCTTTTTCTTTTAATTTTTTAAAACCTTCAACACCTGGAAAAACTCTCTTTTTGATAGTTCTAAAAATTTCCGCATTTGCTAAGAAAAATTTTCTACATATGAGGCGCTCCGAATACGAAGGGCGAACTCGACAAAACGTAGTTTCGAGATATTCGCATTTTAAAGTTTCGGTTTTTACGTATTTAAAGGGGAAAAAATGGCGAACTCAACATAAAAATTATATGGGTGTATTCACCAAGAGGTCTAGAATCTGAAAATGAAAAAAAAAAAACTGACGTCGAGGGTATCACAATAATATTGGAAAGTAATTTTAGGGGCGAAAGTGCTGCGATCTCTTGTTTTAGAAACAAAATGCTCGGGCGGTATGATCCGCCTTAAGGAAGTTAAAAAATTTGTCCGATGTCGAGTTCGCCCTTCGTATCCGGAGCGCCTCATATCTTCGGAACGATTTTTCCCACAGGCTTGCTCCTGGCTTTAAAATAGATCATTCAAATGCTTCAGTGAACTAAGGGATGAAGTTCGAAATGCAAATTTTATAAGTCAGAAACCTACTGAGTGCATCAAAAATACATTTGAAAAAAAAAAGTTGCAAATAATTTATAATCTTCGCTTACTCCGGAAGATTGATGCCTGATAAAGTTGCCTAGTACTTTTTATAGGTTGAGCTGTAATCTAGGATTTCGCCTGATAATGCTGCCTAATACCTGCCATTGATTGAGCAATAATCTAGAATTACTCCAGAATGTTGTCGCCTGATAATACTGCCCAATATCTGCCATAGATTGAGCTGTAATCCAGGATTGCTTGTGAATATTGACGCCTGATAACGCTGCCTAATTCCTGCCATAGATTGAGCAGTAATCTAGGATCACTCCGGAAGATTGACGCCTGATAAACTTGCCTAGTACTTGCCACAGATTGAGCAGTAATCTATATTTACTCCTGAATATTGATGTCTGATAATGCTGACTAATATCTGCCATGGATTGAGCAGTAATCATGAGTTACCTCAGAATATTGACTCCTGATAATACTGATACTGCCATAGATTGAGTAGTACCTGGCAGTAGATTGAGCAATAATCTAGAATTACTCCAGAATGTTGTCGCCTGATTTGACATATTTGAACATTTGAACTTGATTTGACATTTGAAAAAAAAAAGTTGAAAATAATTTATAATCTTCGCTTACTCCGGAAGATAGATGCCTGATAAAGTTGCTTATTACTTGCCATAGGTTGTGCTGTACTCAAGGATTTCTCCTGAATACTGATGCCTGATAATGCTGCCTAATACCTGCCATAAGTTGAGCTGTAATCTAGGATTTCTCCTGAATATTAACTCCTGATAATACTGCCCAATACCTGCCATAGGTTGAGCCGTAATCTAGGAGATAGGAGAATATTGACGCCAGATAAACTTGCCTATTACTTGCCATAGGTAGAGCAGTAATCTAGGTTTTCTCCTGAATATTGATGTCTGATAATGCTGCCTAATATCTGCCATAGAATGAGCTGTAATCTAGGATTTCTCCTGAAGATTGATGCCTGATAAAGTTTCCTAGTACTTGCCCTAGGATGAGCTGTAATCTAGAGTTACTTCAGAATATTGACGCCTGATAATACTTCCTAATATCTGCAATATATTGAGCAATTATCTAGAATTACTCCTGAGTATTGATGCTTGATAACGCTGCCTAATTCCTGCCATAGATTGAGCAATAATGTAGATTTAATCCAGAATGTTGACGCCTGATAATACTACCCAATATCTGCCATGGATTGAGCAGTAATCTAGAGTTACCTCAGAATATTGACTCCTGATAATACTGATCAATACCTGCCATAGATTGAGTAGTACCTGGCAGTAGATTGAACAGTAATCTAGAATTACTCCAGAATGTTGTCGCCTGATTTGACATATTTGAACATTTGAACCTGATTTGACATTTGAAAAAAAAAAAAGTTGAACATAATTTATAATCTTCGCTTACTCCATAAGATTGATGCCTGATAAAGTTGCCTAGTACTTGCCATAGGTTGAGCTGTGCTCAAGGATTTCTCCCGAATATTGATGCCTAATAATGCTGCCTAATACCTGCCATTGATTGAGCTGTAATCTAGAATTACTCCAGAATATTGATGCTTGATAATGCTGCCCAACAGCTGCCATAGATTGAGCAGTAATCTATAATTGCTCCTGAATATTGACGCTTGATAATACTGCCCAATATCTGCCATGGATTGAGCAGTAATCTAGAGTTACCTCAGGATATTGACTCCTGATAATACTGCCCAAAACCTGCCATAGATTGAGCAGTTATCTACGAGTAGAATTACTCCTGAGTATTCATGCTTGATAACGCTGCCTAATATCTGCCATAGATTGAGCTGTAATGTAAGATTTCTCCTGAATATTGACGCCTGATAATACCTGCCATAGATTGAGCAGTAATCTAAAATAAATTACTCCAGACAGACAATCCAGGATTACTCCAGAATATTGACGCCTGATTATACTGCCCAATACCTGCCATAGATTGAGCAGTAATCTATAATTACTCCTGAGTATTGATGCTTGATAATCTGCCGAATACCTGCCATAGGTTGAGATGTAATATAAGATTTCTCCTGAATATTGATGCCTGATAATGCTGCCCAATATCTGCCATATATTGAGCAGTAATCTAAAATAAATTACTCCAGACAGACAATCTAGGCTTACCCCAGAATATTGACGCCTGATAATCTGCCCAATACCTGCCATAGATTGAGCAGTAATCAAGAATTACTCATTTTCTCCTGAATAATGACGCCTGATAATACTGCCCAATACCTGCCACAGATTGAGCTGTAATCTTGGCTTATTCCTGAAGACTGATGCCTGATAATGTGGCCTAGCACCTGAGGTGTCCAAGATTTTGATCCAAATACTATAAATAGTTCGATAGAGATTTCAATCGTAGACTTCAGATTTTTACCAATAACTGTTAGCAGAGATTCTTCTAAGTCTCAAGGTCGCAACCCATGCAAGGGAAGAACTTTGGTGTTCAAGATTTCGAGATACAAACAAAAAAGCTTCCCAAGATGTCCACAACATTTTTCACAAGATGACACTAGTGACTGTCTAGCCATATGAATCAACTGCTTACCTACTGAGTACCTCGAGAACTTCATTATATTTGGGAAGAAGAAAAAAAATTTGATTGTTAAGAGATAAATGAAAACTATAATAATCGTTAAGATTTACAGGTTGTCATCTAAACTGTATAGAAAATGTTAACCTTTTTCATTGACTAGACTCTATTATTCGCTCCACTTAAGTTATAAATCAACATGAAGAATCGTAAAAGTCAAAATGTGTAGCAATTTTGTGTGTTTTTTGATATATTTTTAACCTGGGCGAATGAAAAGAGTGAAATATTTCACCATTGTAGGTAAAACCATTAATGGTAAAAATAGTTTATTGTCAGAATTATAGAGTGGAGGGACGTTATTGACTTGCGACAATGGAAGGATACCCCGGGGTCTGACAATCTCGACAAAGATTCCGAAAGCAGTTTCACGCTTGTCAACGACTTCCAAGACACGCGATGATGACTTCTTTTGTCGAGGGAAGAATGAACATATGAGAAAACAGGTAAAATTCTTGAACTGTGAAAAATGGAATTTGAGAAAAGATATTTTTGGACGCCCCGTCGTGTGTTTTATACGAAATCCTAGAACCCTCGTGCGGAGAAAAAGATTCCGTACTCAATAAACAATTATAACCACTTAGCCGTAATGTGTTGTACATCGCCTTCCCTGCGGGAGCCGCTTTTCCTCTATATAAAAGCCAATATAAACTTTTTCCCTCCCCTTCCAAACGTTAAAATTACAGAACTATCGTTTCCTAAGGCAGATGGCGATTTAGTGATTATTGACACGAAAATCTGATATGGCAAGCAGCTGGAATCGCATCCCTTAATTGAGCAATCGGCAGACGTACCCCCACCGGAGCCCTGATATTATCCAACTCAAATAAAAGCGTTTTTTGTTAATTAGGCAATATTAGGTGTACAAAATGAAACTCGGTAAATTTGAATTTTGTAGATTTTAGCCGAGTTTCATTTTGTACACCTAGTAGTTCATTTTTTCAAAATTTGGAACATTTTAGGCGTTAAAGTCCATCAAAAGTTGACCTCCGTGTAAGAAGGTTATTGAAGTATAACCATTAAGAAGGTTAATTTTTAAAGGCTTGTAAATCCTAAACCGTTACAGATATTGAAAAAATGCACTAAATAAAATCTGTTTGAAATTTAATTCTCTTTAATTTTTATTCTATTCATTTTTTCTCTAGGACGCACTGTTTTCAAGATAAATTTATTTTAAAAAAAAATTATTTTCCGAAAATGGTGCATCCTTGAAAAAAATAATTAAGTATAAATTTATAGAGAATTAAATTTCCTACAGTTATTATTTATAAGGTGTACAAAATGAAACTCAGCCACAGGGTAAATTTGAATTTTGTAGATTTTAGCCGAGTTTCATTTTGTACACCTAATAAAAGCGTTTTTTGTTAATTAGGCAAAATATTTTCTGATTTCGAAAGAGAGGAAATCGGAGTCGTCCCACTTAAGGCTTAATAAATTAAGCAAATCCGATTTGAGAAGGGGCCTTAGTGTACTCCGACAAATGACTTCCTAGCCGGCCTCTCTTCTTAAGGACAGGAAAGGATTTAATGAAGTGTAAGAAAGACGAAATCTTGATTGAACCGTAAAATAGCCGGGCGTTCTATCCGTGTCGGCGAATGATGTTTTCGTGAATGCGTACATTGTGGTTTAAAGAGGAGGTGAATCAATAAGCTCAAAGCTGATTAGATGTTGAGACCGGTGAGAGGGAGAGGTATTGAGCTCGACATGCGCTCTCTCCGCCCCCCTCGGGAGAGAAAAAAAAATTTCTGAAAAACATCCCTTTTATAACCAGACACTTGAATAACACTTCACAACACTTCCTCCTTCAACAAACTTCATCCTGAGAGTCTCTTCAACATGATAGTCCCAAATTATCGCTGTGTCGCTTTAGTACAAATAATTTTTAGGTTGATAATTTTGCAAAAAAAAATTAAGATTTTACTTAGGTAGCTGGGGGAAAAATATCACGAACTGGGATTCCACTGAAGCCAACCTTTCAATTGCTATACGATCCTATGGCAAATTAACATGATTTTCCTGCGGAAGACTTTTCACCCTAAAAAGGGGGTTTCTCCATCGAAAGAACAAGGAAAACATCTTTTCAAGAGGAGGTTTTTACGCCAAAAAACCAAAGGAAAAGCAAGAACTTCTTTAAAAAAGGTGATTCTTGGTCCAACGGCTGAAGGGAACTCCCTAAAATCCGTTTTCACTGTTGAATCAGGTTGGTAAATCCCAGTAGCCTTGTAAGAAGGGAGTTACATGCTCAAAAGAGAGAATGGAAATCCCTTTAAATAAGGAAAAAATGGGTTTCTTTGTTCAAAAACAGTGAAAAAGTCCCGAAAAAAAAAAGTGTTTTTTGGGTCAAAAAAAGGTTGTAAAAGCCCCAAAGTATAATATTAGGCGCTCCGGGTACGAAGGGCGAACTCAACATCGGACAATTTTTTTTTTTCATTTTCAGATTCTAGACCTCTTGGTGAATACACCCATACAATTTTTATGTTGAGTTCGCCCTTTTTTCCCCTTTAAATACGTAAAAACCGATATGCGGCATAGCTCTAACTGCGATATCCGAGCGGGTACGAAAGGCGAACTCCACATCCTAGCCCACAACCCCCACTCCTTTTCCCATTCCAGGGCACGACTTTTCTGTTGAGTTCGCCCGTAACATAAAACTTTAAAATGCGAATATCTCGAAACAACGTTTTGTTGAGTTCGCCCGTAACATAAAACTTTAAAATGCGAATATCTCGAAACAACGTTTTGTTGAGTTCGCCCTTCGTACCCGGAGCGCCTCATAATGATCTTGTTGTTTTTTTTCAACTTCCTTAAAGAAGTTATTGTCATACCCTCGACGTCGGGTTTTTGGGGAAGGTTCTTCCAAATCCCGGAGGGTCAAATCGAATATCGATCTTTAACCGATCTCAACATCGTCTGTGGTGCCGGCCGGCCGTTGCATATTTTACGGCCACAGTTTACAAACGATTTTCACCAAAATTTCACACAACCTTCCTGAATAGTCAAACAAGAAATTATTGTCTGCGATTTTGGATTTCGAAAAGATGGCAGAGATATGCACGTTTGAAATTTTAAAAACTGCGCTGCGGCCGAACCGTTGGTCCGATTTCACCACATTTTCACCACACACTCCTTATAGTTTTTACGAATTTTTGGTGTAAAAAATATTTTTTTTGTCATAACTTTTTTTTAGTAGCGAGAAATTTCATACTTCCACCCGTTACGAGAGTCACATTCCTAGGGCAAAGAGCCCATTATTTCTACCTTGATACTTCAAAAAATTATCAAAAGAGAGAGAGAGAGAGAAAAAAAAACTTAAAACTTCCTCCTCGGTTATATCCGTTATACTACCCCCTCCGTTATACTACCCCCTCCCTTATACTACCCCCTCCCTTATACTACCCCCTCCCTTATACTACCCCCTCCTTTGTATTTCCCCCTCCGTTATACTTCCCCTCCTTTATACTTCCCCCTCCTACATTGTTCCTTCTCTTTAAGGAATCCGGGCCAGATCCAGACTTGTACTTTCTTTAATTATTATGGTTTTTTGTGAGGGAGAGAGAATGAAAAATACGGATATTCCACGACCGGTTTCGGCGTAATACGCCTCATCAGGTGGACTATTTCCTTATTTTTCAATCTCATCTCATTTTCTACTTGACCTTTACTATGTAGTATAAGTTTAAGTTTAAGTTTCTTTAATTACTATGATTGATTGCGGGGATGAAAAATTAATGAAAACACTATGGACACCCTACATTCCTCCACAAAATTTGCGATGTTGACTTTCTGGAGTGTAAAATATTACCTAAATAATTAATATTTTTTCCTTCCCCTACCGAATAAGCCCCTAGACGAAAAGAGAGGGTCCTCTCTTATCTTTCCTCTAAATAAGGCTCGTTATATCGGCTTACTCATGATCAAAAAGAGTCCGGCCGTTTCCCTAATTCAAGGCACGTGTTCGTTTTTAATACGTTTATCGGCTCCCCGCTTTTAACAAAGATCATTTAGTTTAACACCCTCGATTAATTACGCAAACAAAGTGAACAATGAAACATGGATATAAAACGGGCATGGAAGCTTACTTTTTTTTTGGTCGGAGAGAAAAATTTTTTTACTTCTATTGTTCTTGAGGTTATTACACCGAGTCATTTTCTCATTAAATCAGTTTTAAACCTTCCAGTTTATTTGACAACCTTAATTTTCAGCCTATTGTCGACTCACCAATTTGACACGAATGGTTAATACCGGTATAATCGAAATTTCATCATCTTTTTTTAATTTTCAAAAAACTTACTATAGAGGGAGCTTCTCAACTCTCATTTTTGAAGTCAAAAATCGATAAATTTTCAAAAATACTATACAGGGTGTCCGGAAACACATGAGAGAGAGCGTTAAAAAGTGGTTTTATGAAAAAAAGTTAAATGTAAACCCCCCTAATTTAAATCAAAGAATTTGATGGTATAGTTTAAAATGCGCCTTGATATACAGGGTGCCCCCAACAGAACCTAACTTCGTTATTTCAAATGAGAACCCCTATTTTTTTATTTCAGATTCGTAATCTACGCAAAATTTCAAGTTGATTAGACTTATGATCATTTCTGACGACTTTAAAAAACGTCAAATATTAGCGTTTTTTTTGCGCTAAAATCCGTTAAATTGAGTCTACTATTCATATGACCATTTCTGACGGCTTTTCAAAACATCAAAATTTAATATTAGCGTTTTTTTTGCGCTAAAATCCGTTAAATTGAGTCGACTATTCATATGACCATTTCTGACGGCTTTAAAAAACGTCAAATATTAGCGTTTTTTTTTTTTTTTTGCGCTAAAATCCGTTAAATTGAGTCGACTATTCATGTGACCATTTCTGACAGCTTTAAAAAACGTCAAATATTAGCGTTTTTTTGCGCTGAAATCCGTTAAGTTGAGTCGACTATTCATGTGACCATTTCTGACGGCTTTAAAAACGTCAAATTTTAGCGTTTTTTTTGCGCTAAAATCCGTTAAATTGAGTCGACTATTCATATGACCATTTCCTGACGGCTTTAAAAAACGTCAAATATTAGCGTTTTTTTTTGCGCTAAAATCCGTTAAATTGAGTCGACTATTCATATGACCATTTCTGACGGCTTTAAAAAACGTCAAATATTAGCGTTTTTTTTTTTTTTTGCGCTAAAATCCGTTAAATTGAGTCGACTATTCATGTGACCATTTCTGACAGCTTTAAAAAACGTCAAATATTAGCGTTTTTTTGCGCTAAAATCCGTTAAGTTGAGTCGACTATTCATGTGACCATTTCTGACGGCTTTAAAAACGTCAAATTTTAGCGTTTTTTTGCGCTAAAATCCGTTAAATTGAGTCGACTATTCATATGACCATTTCCTGACGGCTTTAAAAAACGTCAAATATTAGCGTTTTTTTTTTGCGCTAAAATCCGTTAAATTGAGTCGACTATTCATATGACCATTTCTGACGGCTTTAAAAAACGTCAAATATTAGCGTTTTTTTTTTTTTTGCGCTAAAATCCGTTAAATTGAGTCGACTATTCATGTGACCATTTCTGACGGATTTTCAAAACATCAAATATTAGCGTTTTTTTTGCGCTAAAATCCGTTAAATTGAGTCGACTATTCATATGACCATTTCTGACGGCTTTAAAAAACGTCAAATATTAGCGTTTTTTTTTTGCGCTAAAATCCGTTAAATTGAGTCGACTATTCATATGACCATTTCTGACGGCTTTAAAAAACGTCAAATATTAGCGTTTTTTTTTTGCGCTAAAATCCGTTAAATTGAGTCGACTATTCATGTAACCATTTCTGACAGCTTTAAAAAACGTCAAATATTAGCGTTTTTTTGCGCTAAAATCCGTTAAATTGAGTCGACTATTCATATGACCATTTCTGACGGCTTTAAAAACGTCAAATTTTAGCGTTTTTTTGCGCTAAAATCCGTTAAAATTGACCTAAGAGACTCACTTACTTTTGTGCGAAGATTTCAACTGTCACAAATTCAAGCATCTTCGCATTCTGCATCATGAGATTTCTGCGCTAATGGCCCTCTTTTCTAGTTAGAACCCAAATTTCCTACTTCAGAAATGAAAATTAGCGTTTTTTTTAAACGGAATTTTTGATGCACAAACACAAAAGACGCTGTAGCTTTTTCAAAATTTGTGGTCCGAAAGAAAAATCCCTTTGAAAACAACCGCTAATTTTCATTTCTGAAGTAAGAAATTTGGCTTCTAACTTGAAAAAAAGGCCGTTAGCAACGAAATCTCGTGATGCAGACTGCGAAGATGCTTGAATTTGTGACAGTTGGAATCTTCGGAAAAAAAAATAAGTGGAATTAAAAAAATGAGTCTCTTAGGTCGATTTTAACGGATTTTAGCGCAAAAAAAACGCTAAAATATGACGTTTTTTAAAGTCGTCAGAAATGGTCATATGAATAGTCGATTCAACTTGAAATTTTGCGTAGATTACGAATCTGAAATAACAAAAAGGGGTTCTTATTTGAAATAACGGAGTTGGGTTCTGTTTGGGACACCCTGTATATCCAAACGCATTTTTAACTACACCATCAAATTCTTTGATTTAAATTAAGGGGGGTTTACATTTACCTTTTTTTTCATAAAACCACTTTTTAACGCTCTCCCAGACGTATGCCATGTGTTCCGGACACCCTGTATAGTATAAAGGAAGAAATAAAACTGAGCGAGTGGAGTGAATAAAAGTTCCGGTTTGAAGAGCTTCCAACGATAACTTCCTCAAGGATACAGGAGGAGGAAGTATTAAGTAGGAGAACTAAATTTTTGTAAAAGTTGTGAAATAAATTTGGTGGGTATCGCAGTAAGTCTTGAGGAAGTTAGAAATTTTAGGTATTTTTGTTGTTCGTTTTCTGTTTTTTGAAAAAAAAAAATAAAAATTAAGTACCTAATAAATCGCCATTTTATTTTCCGTTAAAAAAATTCTTGAGGAAGTTAAAAAAAAAAAAAAAAAAATTATTTTGAAAATTTTATATCAAGGTAGAAATTCAGTACGGTTAGCCAAAGAGAGGCCGCCCTCGAGCCGGCGAAGTGACTCACATTTCTGCCTAGAAAAATTATTAAGTAAAAAAAATTTTGGAAAATTAAAATTTTAAAAACATGGAAAATTTTTAAATAATTCAAGGAATGTTTAGTGAAAATTTGGTGAAGATCGGACCAACAGTACGCCCACAGCGCTCATTTTAAATCTTTGAACAGTCATATCTCCGCCATTTTGAAAAATTTCGAAAAAAGCTCTCGTCATTTTCAAGATTTCTGTGAAAGGAAGCTTGTGTATAAATTTGGTGAAGATCGGATGAAAATTGCGGCCGTGAAGTGTTCCGGAAAAAGTGGCGACGGACGGCCGGACGGCCGGACGGCCGGCACCACAGACAAAGTCAGGATCGGCAAAGATCACTTATCAGATTTATCCTACGGGGTCTGGAAGACCCTTTTCTAGTAACAGGGGGTCGGAGGGTATCACAGTAACTTCTTGAGGAAGTTAAAAGGAAGTTCAAAAGCCTCCCCTCTCTAATCCTCCCGCGACCGCCCGCTCTTCGACTCACGGCATGAACTGAAAAAATTGCCAAATTGCAAACTTTACACAGAATAAAAACAATTTTAAAAAATTTAAATTGAAATAATTTTATAAGCGCTAGTGTTCTACCTTAATTTCAATATCTTATATATCGTTGCGTTAGTTCTAACACCGGACAAGTAATTTTTTCAAGGTTTTCAGGAGAGCCAAAATACGGATTAATTTTCATTGGAATCAATGCATCACCTGTTGGCTAAATCGTGAACGACGCTTTTTCTGTTGGTAATAGGGTTAAGCTACCAACGGAATTCGATTCTCCACAAAATTTACCATCAGAAACTATGCCTAACTCAAAAGTGACACAAAACGACTTATCCGGTTTTAGAACTAAAGCGGCGATATAGAAGATAGTCAAAAACGTTCACCTTAATGTATTTGAACATAATTCATTTCACCATAAATATAATATAATTATAATATTATATAATATAATATTCCAAAATATAATTTATTTAATAAGATCGGATGATTAGTTTGGTCGCTATCCTTTCCCAAATATTTGGCGGGAAGGAGCGAAGATGGCGGAGCGCTTTTTTCTTTTTCAAGGTCAGCTCTGAGACTAACCATTTTTTTATTTTCTCAGTGTTAATTTCGTCCATTTTAGTTTTTTATCATCAGCTTCCACCTTTCGCGAAGGGCTATTTTACGTCAGAGTGGAAGAATATTTTTTAGGTCCAGTTTTAAAAAAGAATATTAATTTTATAGAAGATTTGAGCCATGTTGACGCTTTAAATTAGCCTTTAGAAATGGTTAAAATTAAAAAATAAAATTCTTTTGATGTTGAAAAAAATAATGAATTAACGGCTGTTATTATAATACGATGGAGAGAGAAATTAAGTGTGAAAACTAAATTACGGAAGAGCTCCCCCGCCCAATTGCGTCGCCATTGTTCTTCAAAGAGTTCCATAACTCATAATTCAGGTCGAGGAGGAAAGTGAGGTTTCATCAAAAGTTAATAATAGGAGTGGATTAAGGCGTTTTTGGCGGCGTAGAATGAGCGATGATAAATGCCACACCTCTTGAAAATCCTGACTAAAAAAAGAAGGTTTTTAAAAAATAAGTACAATTGAGGCGCTCCGGGTACGAAGGGCGAACTCAACAAAACGTAGTTTCTATTCGCATTTTAAAGTTTATGTTACGGGCGAGCTCAACAGAAAAGTCATGCCCTGGAATGGGAAAAGGAGTGGGGGTTGTGGACTAGGATGTGGAGTTCGCCCTTTGGATATCGCAGTTAGAGCCGCATATCGGTTTTTACGTATTTAAAGGGGAAAAAAGGGCGAACTCAACATAAAAATTATATGGGTGTATTCACCAAGAGGTCTAGAATCTGAAAATGAAAAAAAAATTTGTCCGATGTTGAGTTCGCCTTTCGTACCCGGAGCGCCTCAATTTAAGGCGAAAGATTTTTACTCTGCGATTTAAGAGGTAAATAAAAAAAAAAGATAAAAGCCACAGACCATCAATCTTCGTATTTCGAGAATCCCCCTTCTCTATTATACAATTACTTTTTGGAGGGTGCGGAAAAGGAAGATCCTTTCGAGGAGGCGGAACGCTGATAATAAAATAAAAGTGGAAAAGGCGGGTGGAAGAGATCGAAGAAAGGAGGAGATCCATAATGAGAAAAGCTCTGACAAGAGGTAAGGAAACGAATTTATATTCACCCTCCTCTAACTTTCCTTTCTCCCCCTTCAAGATTAGGACAATTTAGAAATGGCGGAAATGGAAAACGTAATTAACTCAATTAGGAAAAGGCCCTTTTTTCTCCCTCCCTTCAATCACGCGCATGCGCTTTACTTCTAATTAAACAAAAAAGCGGTTGATTTTTTTCATAAAAATAAAATTTTTTACGTTGAGGTGGGTTTATGGATAATCCAGGAAGTAGATTTCAATAAATTTTTTATTGGTGAAATGTTAGTTTAAAAAAAAACTACATATAAAATTTTTTGTTTTAGGGGGGCCCTTCCTTAATTTCTACTTTGTTACAAGGGCCGTGGGTTCGATTCCCACACGTCCGGGGACGAAAAACATATTCATATTTTCAGTCTGCCATTCTCACTTATTGAGGAAAGTCGGTTTTTTAATTTTTGTGAAAATTATTTTTAAAAAGAGGAGACCCTGCCAATTAACCTCCTGGAAAGTTACCTTCCACCACGCTAAATAACTTGGTAATTAAAAAGTATAAAGGTCCCGGGGGTAATGAGGTAATTATGTCGGCCATTGTTATTCTCAACCGGGGGGAGTGTTGGTGTGAGGGAAAGATAACCGGCCACCCTACCTTCCCCACTTTATTTCCAGACGGAAACCGAGTTTAATAATATCGCCCCAACCTCTATAATATCATAATTCCCTTGTTTTAAACCCTTTTTTTCTTTTTAAAGACAACAAATTTAAACAATTTCGAGAAAAATTTTTTTAAAATCCAGTCGTTAGCTTCTACTGTCGCTTTTTACTTTCACTTTTTCTACCTTGATACTTCAATGTACATATGAGGCGCTCCGGGTACGAAGGGCGAACTCAACAAAACGTAGTTTCGAGTTCGCATTTTAAAGTTTTATGTTACGGGCGAACTCAACAGAAAAGTCATGCCCTGGAATGGGAAAAGGAGTGGGGGTTGTGGACTAGGATGTGGAGTTCGCCCTTCGTACCCGCTCGGATATTGCAGTTAGAGCCGCATATCGGTTTTTACGTATTTAAAGGGGAAAAAAGGGCGAACTCAACATAAAAATTAAATGGGTGTATTCACCAAGAGGTCTAGAATCCGAAAATGAAAAAAAAAATTTGTCCGATGTTGAGTTCGCCCTTCGTACCCGGAGCGCCTCATATTCTAACTTACTGTTATTGTTTTACCCTCCATGTCTGGTTTTTGGGGAAGGGGGGGTCAATCATAACCAATCACAACTTGGTCTATGGTTCCGTCCGTCCGGCCGGCTGGCCGTAGCATTTTTTTCCGGAATACTATAATTATGGCCAGAATCCCAAGAGCGATTTTTGAATCTCGAAAAAATCGCAAAAATATTATGCACGCTTGTTAAATGCTGCGCTACGGCAGAAACGTTGATTTTCAACAAATTTTCCCCAAATACTCCTTTTATTTTTTTTTTTTTTTAATTTTTGGTGTAAAAAAATTTTTTTGGGGGGAGAAATTTGATACTTTCACCACTTGCGAGAGGGACATCCCTTGGTCAGAAAATCTGGAGAATGGCTAAATAGAAAAAAGAACTTTGAAGAAAAGCAGAAACCTATCGGGATGTAATTGAGGCGCTCCGGGTACGAAGGGCGAACTCAACATCGGACAATATTTTTTTTTTCATTTTGAGATTCTAGACCTCTTGGTGAATGCACCCATATAATTTTTATGTTGAGTTCGCCCTTTTTTCCCCTTTAAATACGTAAAAACCGATATGCGGCAAAGCTCTAACTGCGATATCCGAGCGGGTACGAAGGGCGAACTCCACATCCTAGTCCACAACCCCCACTCCTTTACCCATTCCAGGGCATGGCTTTTCTGTTGAGTTCGCCCGTAACATAAAACTTTAAAATGCGAATATCGCAAAACTACGTTTTGTTGAGTTCGCCCTTCGTACCCGGAGTGCCTCAATTGAACTACTCGATCTACCGAAAACGCTGTTTAAGAATAACGAATAATAAAATATCACGTAATTTTTGGACAAATAAAAAAATTATTAATAATAAAAAAAAGGAGAAAGAAAATTAAGTTATCAAAACGGGTGGAAATTGAGCTGTCGACATAATAGGAACTCAAAACCCCTCTTTTGGTCCGGGACAAATTCAAGTTTATCACCTCTTTCCCCTCCCCCCCCCCGACCAATATGGCCGCCGCCCGTTTCGTAATGGGCCCCACTTTGCCGCCCCCTCGCCCTTTTCCACCCCTCAACACCATTTCAACCTCTCGCCTCCTTTGTAAACCCTTCGGTTATCTACTCACGGCAAAACTTTCCTCCAACTTTCCTCTTCCAAGGGTCCAATTAAGCCATTTTGAGCCCTTTTTTTTATATTGAATTTTTTTATAAGGGTTAAATAAAGAATAATTTTGAAATTAGCGTTAATTGTAACAATTTCGTAAGCTCCACCGATGCTACACAATGGGGTTTAATCCTGGTTTTATTGTAACGAAAATCTAGAGAGAAAAGTACAATAACTAAAACGCTCCCCGGTTTTAATAAACAAGAAATGAAAGGGAGACGTTAATTCCAGAAATTAATAACTCCCCGAGCGGTAGCGATAGGCCCTCTTTTCATTTAAATTAATTGAAAATGACCTCGGGCCCCGTTGAAAACGATTGTTGCGTTATCTCGCTCGCTTTCCACAACTTTTAGAAGTTGGAAGCTTGACAGTGTTGCTCTCAGATAGCGGGGAAGATCATTCAAAACAACCGAGCCATTAAATGAAAACACGGAGGGGCCACCGCTCGCTAAAAACCGCACGAGGCTAACCCCCACACATCCAATTAATTTTTTCGAACGTTCTTCTCCTATGGGATTTCTCTATTTTCCTCCGGACCTAATTGTGGTTTGATTTTTTTTCTTTTACCACCTCTCCGAATGAATCAATTTAAAACTACCCCTCTGTACTAGCTCCCAAATATTTTCATTCTTTATAATATGACAGTTACCCCCCCCCCCCAAAAAAAGTTCAATTGAGGCGCTCCGGGTACGAAGGGCGAACTCAACAAAACTTAGTTTCGAGATATTCGCATTTTAAAGTTTTATGTTACGGGCGAACTCAACAGAAAAGTCATGCCCTGGAATGGGAAAAGGAGTGGGGGTTGTGGACTAGGATGTGGAGTTCGCCCTTTGTGCTCGGATATCGCAATTAGAGCCGCTTATCGGTTTTTACGTATTTAAAGGGGAAAAAAGGGCGAAGTCAACATAAAAATTATATGGGTGTATTCACCAAGAGGTCTAGAATCTGAAAAAAATAAAATTTGTCCGATGTTGAGTTCGCCCTTCGTTTCCGGAGCGCCTTAATTGCCTTCACTTTATGAGCAAAACTACTGCATCCAGCTGATCAAAATTTGCTTTCTTCGTTATTTTTTTCCGGAACACTTTACGGCCACAGTTTTCAACCAATTTTCACCAGATTTCTTTTAGTCGGTGAACTAAAGAGGGCGATTTTTGAATTTCGAAAAAATGGCGGAGATATGTCTGTTTGAAATTTTAAAAAATTCGCTGCGGCCGAACCGTTGGTCCGATTTTCACCAGATTTTCACCAATTACTCCTTATATTTTTTAAGAATTTTGGTGTAAAAAAATTGCCACTTTTTAATTATTATTTTTTTTTTGTAGGGAGAAATTTCGTACTTCTACCCATTACTAGAGGCACATCCCTAGGCCAAAGAGCCCATTATTTCTACCTTGACACTTAAAAAAATTTTCGAAAAAAAACTTAGAAAAGTCGAAAAAAAAAAGGAAAACCCGGAAAATTTTTCGAAAAATAAAACAAACTTGGAAAATTCTCCTTTATACTTTTCCTCCCTTATACTTCCCCCTCCGTTATACTACCCCTCACTTAAACTTCCCCCTCCCATATACTTCCCAAAAATTGCCACTTTTTAATTATTATTTTTTTTAGTAGGGAGAAATTTCGTACTTCTACCCACTACGATAGGCACATCCCTAGGCCAAAGAGCCCATTATTTCTACCTTGACACTTAAAAAAATTTTCGAAAAAAAGAACTTACATATTAAATTTTTCAAAAAAAAGAAAAGAAAAAGGAAAATCCGGAAAATTTTTCGAAAAAAAAAATAAAAAATGTTTGACATAAAAAAAACTTATAAAAATTTTCCGAAAAAAAAAGGAAAACCCGGAAAATTTTTCGAAAAAAAAACTTAATAATTTTTTGAAAAAAAAGCCGGAAAATTTTTCGAAAAAAAAAACTTAGAAATTTTATTTTATGTGTTATACTACCCCTCACTTAAACATCCCCCTCCAATCTACTATCCCTCACTTGAACTTCCCCTCCCATATACTTCCCACTCCGTTATACTACCCCCTCAGTTATACTTCCCCCTCCTATATAGATACTTCTCTAGGGAAGGAAGTATCTCTTAACTTCTCTGTACTAACTCCCAAATATTTTCTTTCTTTATAATATGACAGTTACCACAAAAAAAAATCAATTTCCTTCACTTTATGAGCGAAACTACTGCATCGAGCTGATCAAAATTTGCTCTCTTGGTACCATCCAGCAAAGTATGAAGTACCAAGTGCGGTTATAACCTGGCATAACCGATAGGTTAGCATACACGTAGAGACAGCTCCCCCCACATTTTTTTTTTCTTTTAAAGAGTTTGACACGTGACAAGTTGTATTTAATAGGTTTATCTTGGGAGTCAGTGAGACCACATGGGGTGAGAACGGCTTTGACACCCGAAGTGTTTAAGAGGGGTGGAAAAAGGGTGGTGTAACATTGGGGTAACTTATGTTTGACTCAATAAACGCGGTATATCATTGAACCCCACACGTTTCTCCCCTACACAAGGGCACTTTTTAAACATTGGAAAAAGTAGTTTTGTCAAAGGGGTTCATGAAAAATCAATAAAGAAAATTTTCATAAGGTGAATAATCTGCATAATCCAAGAAGCTTAGGATATCAAAAGTCTTTGAAGAAAATTAATAAAAGGGTTTGATATTAGCTTAATCGTGGGGGTTGATGGAAAAAGGGCGGGGGGAGTTTTGTCACGGGAGCGTAATTGTGGGTATAAATAACCTTTCATTGTCCAATAAAGCACCGTCAAGGCGGCGTTATAAATATTTATGCTGGAGGCGGTGACTTAGGCGGCGGGGGTGGTCGGGGCTTTCGAGCCGGCGAAATATTGCGGTTGCGGCCCTGCATTGTCAACCGCCTATCAATACAGGGGGGGGGGGCCTTTATTGCTTACACACTGAGTTTTATCGCGTGCGGAGGCTTCGTTTCCTGCTAAATCCCTTGTGTATTTTCAAACCCCCTCCCTTGAAGGGTAGAAATCTGCAAACGTTCGATACTGGAAAAAATCTGATGGGAAAAAAAGTACTGGTTTGAAGAGCTTCCAACGAAAACTTCCTTAAAGAGAAGTATCTATATAGGAGGGGAAGTATAACGGAGGGGACGTAAAACGTAGTGGGAAGTATATGGGTGGGGAAGTATAACGGAGTGGGAAGTATATGGGAGGGGAAGTTAGTATAACGGAGGGGAAGTATAACGGAGTAGGAAGTATATGGGAGGGGAAGTATAACGGAGGGGGAAGTATAACGGAGGGGAAGTATAACAGAGGGGAAGTATGACAGAGGGGGAAGTATAACGGAGGGGGAAGTATAACGGAGGGGGAAGTATAACAGAGGGGAAGTATAACAGAGGGGGAAGTATAAGGGAACGAAAGTATAAAGGAAGGGGAAGTAGTAGGGAGGGAAAGTATAAAGGAGAATTTTCCAAGTTTGTTTTTTCGAAAAATTTTCCAGGTTTTTTTTATTTTTCGAAAAATTTTCTAAGTTTTTTTTGTCCAAAAACAATTTATTTTTTCAAAAAATTTTCAAAGTTTTTTTCGAAAAATTTTCCGGGTTTTCCTTTTTTTTTTTAATTTTTCTTCTAATTTTTAAGTTCTTTTTTTTGAAAATTTTTTAGTGTCAAGGTAGAAATAATGGGCTCTTTGGCCTAGGGATGTGCCTCTCGTAAAGGGTAGAAGTTCGAAATTTCTCCCTACTAAAAAAAAATAATAATTATAAAAAGTCGCAATTTTTTTACACCAAAAATTCTTAAAAAATATAAGGAGTAATTGGTGAAAATTTGGTGAAAATCGGATGAACGGTTCGGCCGCAGCGAATTTTTTAAAATTTCAAACCGACATATCTCCGCCATTTTTTCGAAATTCAAAAATCGCCCTCGTTTCATTCTTGTTCACCGGCTAAAGAAATTTTGGTGAAAATTTGGTGAAAATCGGATGAAAACTGTGGCCGTAAAGTGTTCCGGAAAAAAATGCGGACGGCCGGCCGGCACCACAGACAAAGTTGAGATCGGTAAAGATCAATATTCGATTTGACCCTCCGGGGTCTGGAAGACCCTTCCCCAAAAACCCGACGTCGAGGGTATCACAATAACTTCTTTAAGGATGTTAAAATCTCAGAATATTGTATAGCTTCTTAAAATTGTCTCGTAAAAACAATAAAAGAAGGGAAAAGACCATTCTCTTAAATTATCTTCTGAAGATTTCGAGGGTCAGGTAGCGGGGAGCGCTGTTTGCATTGAAGATGAAAGAGCCGCTGTTTGCCGTCAGCTGCCGACCTCCCTTAATTAGTAAAGGACGCCGAGTAAATCCAAGAGCTTTTAAGTCCCCAAAGAAACATCCTGTGGAAGTGTGGACGATCTTTCAAGGTAATCGGAGAACTAAAAGACCAAAAGAAAAAGCAAAAAAAAATCGGATGTTTATTTTCGAGGGGAAAAAAAAGATCACATAAAAGTTCCATTATCGATAAGTGAATTAAAAATTCGTTCAAATGTAACACATTTAACGGTCTCTTATCTTGAATATTTAAATTTCGACTTTTTTCCGCCTTGAGAAGAGAATAAGCGGAAATGAGGTTGAGGGAAAATTGAAACAGAGTCGTCAAAGCGAGGGGTATAAACACTTCCGTGAAGCGGTGGAAATAGAAGAGAAAAAAAAACGGTTTTTTTCAAATAACAATGTAAAGCTCGAGAGAAAAATAAAAAAAGGGGAGAGAAGGAGGGGGCGGCCATTTCGTCGGAGGCGTGATAAGGGGGCGGCCGGGACGTCGGGTTCTCCCGTGGAGGCGGCGCCGTTAAAGGCAGCATAAACCCGGAGAGCAATATCAACACTTTATTTAAATGTAATGAAACCCCTCCAGTGGAGTCGTAAAAATATAGAAGGGGTCTCCGGGGGTTGAAAGAAGTGCTATCCCCTCAAAGAAGAAGAAGAAAAAGAGGGGATTACGCCCTCCGAATTTACTGGCCTTAATCACAGAAAAAGGGCCCCAACTTTGAGAAAACAAATTTATTCTCTCACCATCTTTAAAAACTTCCATTTTCTAATAACTTTCATTTTATTACTCCACAAAATAAAAAATGTTTTGCCTAGGGACCGTCAGTTTAGTTTTTCTTTATTGCTTTTTAGTCTAAAGGTGTCTATAAAATAATAAATCCATGAAGATGTGGGAAACTTCATAGGAAATAGACCAAAAGAAAGTAAAGAAAACCCAAAAATCTTCCAAAAAGAGTATTTGTAGCCCCCAAGACCATTGAAAATGCCTTAAAAGGCGTTTTTCATCTAGAAAACGGAGAAATAACGCCAAAAATTCAATAAAAAAAGATGTTTTTAGACTAAATGATCAAGGAAATGGAGCCAAAAATGGAGTTTATAGGGTTGTAGGGCTCAAAAGTTGTTAAATTTTTTTTTTTTTAATCACGTCTCCAAAAGCTTAAAATCGTCAAATAGAAAAGTTCTAGTCGAGAGCTGGCCCCGACGGGAACTTCCTTTCAGAGAAGGAACAATATAGGAGGGGGAAGTATTAAGGAGTGGGAAGAATAAGGAGGGGAAATACAACGGATGGGGAAGTATAAAGGAGGGGAAATACAACGGAGGGGGAAGTATAACAAAGTGGAAAGTTTTTTTTCTTCTTTTTTTAAAGGTTTTTTTTTTCGAAAATTTTTTTTAAGTATTCTTCATTAAATTTGCAGTTTTTTGTTGTTTTTTATTTATTTATTTTTTTTTTTTTTCAAAAAATTTTAAAAGTGTTTTTTTTACCAAATTTTTTTAAGTATCCAGGTTGAAATAGTGGGCTCTTTGGCCTAGGGATGTGCCTCTCGTAACGGGTGGAAGTATGAATTTTCTCCCTACTAAGTAAAATGATACATAATTCAAAAGTGATAATTTTTTTAATTAAAAAATTCACAAGAAATATAAGGAGTCTTTGGTGAAAATTTGGTGAAAATCGGACCAGCGCCGTTTTTAAAATTTCAAACGTTGCCTATCTCCACCATTTTTTCGAAATTCGAAAATCGCCCTTACTTTTTTCTTCATTGAGTGAGGAAAATTATGTGAAAATTTTGTACAAATCGGGTGAAAATTGTGGAAAAGTGTTCCGGAAAATGAAAACTTTATACAGACATATCTCCGCCATTTTTTCAAAATTCATAATTCGCCCTCGTTACATTTTTGTTCACCGACTAAACAAAATTTGATGAAAATCGGTTGAAATTTGCCGTAAAGTGTTCCGGAAAAAATGCTACGGCCGGCCGGCACCACAGACAAAGTTGAGATCGGTAAAGATCAATATTCGATTTGACCCTCCTGGGTATCACTTCTTTAAGGAAGTTAAAAGAGTAAATGGAGGAAATATTGAAGAGTGAAAATTGTTGGTAAAAGCGAAATATCGGCCTGAGAGAGAGAAGGGATGTTTTAATTTTGAAATCCCATTAAAAACACAAAAGTCCTCACCGTAAAACGCTTTACGACCCGGCCACCCTCCCCATCATAAAATTATTGTTTAATATCGTAACGGAATTAAAGAAGTTTTCTCAAGCGACTTTGTGTTGAAATGAATTTGAGGAGTTCGCCCAACTTAATCAAGACTGAGGGCGTAATAAAAAGCTTTTATCCATTATTTTCAAAGTGACGTTTAATTTCTTGGTTAGGTTTTGAAGTAAAAAATGCGATTGGGGCGTGACGCATAGAAGGGAACAATAAATCCGAACCTGATTTCCCTCACAATGGGCCCGATCCAATTTCAGACAGTGTTTCCAAAACTCACTTCCTTATGCATGGGCCTTTAACAGTCTTCGAGTATTGCCTTCTTTTATCCGCGACCCCTCAGCCTGCCACTTCTGATCCATTGACTCTTTTACAGTTAGGAGAGAAAATGGCTTTTTTAGATGTTCGTGTAGGGCGGAATCGACATCCTATACTCAACATTCCGATTTCCTCCTTTGACTATGTTAAAGTCTTTTATCCGGTGAGAGCCGATTAAATTCACTCCGTCTTGTCTCCATTTTCCGATTCTATTTTTTTCATCTCCCCCAACCAATTTCGAACTTCCACCACTATCTGATCCTTTAGCAACATTAGACTGATAGGAAAAATCTCATTTTATATCAAACAAGATTGCATGTTTTCTGAAGCATTTTAAAAGTCAGATTGGAGCTGAATGGAAGTATCAGGTAACCGACTAATGCTTTTTGTAAAAGAACGACATTTACGGGGGCACACATCTCATCCGAAAGTATTCTCGTCCTAAAAATAATAGAAAAGAAAAAATATAAACTGTATTCTCGTCCGAAAGTATTCTCGTCCTAAAAATAATAGGAAAAGAAAAATATAAACTGTATTCTCGTCCTAACAGGCTACGCCCCATTTTAGGACGAGATGACAGTAGGACGAGAAGACATTCGGACAAGTGGATTTCAATTTTTATACAATTTTTTAAATACATATTATACTTTAATAAAACTATTTTTGCACTGGGATAGGAAGATTTTAAACATTTAAAAGAGACTCACAAATATAATAAGAGCTTTCGGCGGTTGCCTTCTTCAGTTAGAGAGACGAGAGAGTGAAACTATTATACTTTAATAATATAGAAATCATCTCGTCCGAAAGTATTCTCGTCCTAAAATATGAGAATACATATTACTTAAAATTAAATGAAAATTTCATATACTACATATACATAATATACATTAATGTATTCTCATCCGAAAGTATTCTCGTCCTACTGTCTTCTCGTCCTAAAACTAACGTACAAAAATTTCTGCGTCGGAGAAATGCGGCAGCGTTCCACCCCAGCAAGTCACGATCGAATTGTTTGTTTATTTCTGCGAGGATCAGCTCGTTTTGTGACACAAGGGGGTTAATTTTTTTCCTCTCGCGAGGATCAGCTCGTTTTATGACACAAGGGGTTAATTTTTTTCCTCTCGCGATGATTTGCTCACCCTGTAGGCGGCCCTGAGATGGATGATGAGCTCGGTAGGCGCAAAAAGGAGTTTAAAACTTGCAGAATGCTGCCGCATTTCTCCGACGCAGCAATTTTTGTTCGTTAGTTTTAGGACGAGAATACTTTCGGACGAGATGATTTCTATTTTATTAAAGTATGTATAATATGTATTTAAAAAATTTATAAAAATTGAAATCCACTTGTCCGAATGTCTTCTCGTCCTAATGTCATTTCGTCCTAAAAAGGGGCGTAGCCCGTTAGGACGAGAATACTTTCGGATGAGAATACAGTTTATATTTTTTCTTTTTCTATTATTTTAGGACGAGAAGATAGTTGGACGAGAATACTTTCGGATGAGAATACATTTCATTTAATTTTAAGTAATATTTTATTTTACACATATTTTTAGGACGAGAAGACAGTAGGACGAGAATACTTTAGGACGAGATGATTTCTATTTTATTAAAGTACATATGTATAATATGTATTTAAAAAATTGTATAAAAATTGAAATCCACTTGTCCGAATGTTTTCTCGTCCTAATGTCATCTCGTCCTAAAAAGGGGCGTAGCCCGTTTGGACGAGAATACTTTCGGATGAGAATACAGTTAATATTTTTTTCTTTTTCTTTTATTTTTTGGACGAGAATACTTTAGGACGAGAATACATTTCATTTAAATTTAAGTAATATTTTATTTTACCATATTTTTAGGACGAGAAGACAGTGGGACGAGAATACTTTCGGACGAGATGATTTCTATTTTATTAAAGTATGTATAATATGTATTTAAAAATTGTATAAAATTTAAATCCAATTGTCCGAATGTTTTCTCGTCCTAATGTCATCTCGTCCTAAAAAGGGGAGTAGCCCGTTAGGAAGAGAATACTTTCGGATGAGAATACAGTTTATATTTTTTCTTTTTCTATTATTTTTAGGACGAGAATACTTTAGGACGAGAATAATTTCGGATGAGAATACATTTCATTTAATTTTAAGTAATATTTTATTTTACACATATTTTTTGGACGAGAAGACAGTAAGTAGGACGAGAATACTTTCGGACGAGATGATTTATATTTATTAAAGTATGTATAATATGTAATTAAAAATTGTATAAAAATTGAAATCCACTTGTCCGAATGTCTTCTCGTCCTAATGTCATCTCGTCCTAAAAGGGGCGTAGCCCGTTAGGACGAGAATACTTTCGGATGAGAATAAAGTTTATATTTTTTCTTTTTCTATTATTTATAGGACGAGAATACTTTCGGATGAGAATACATTTCATTTAATTTTAAGTAGTATTTTATTTTACACATATTTTTAGGACGAGAAGACAGTAGGACGAGAATACTTTCGGACGAGATGATTTCCATTTTATTAAAGTATAATATTTAAAAAATTGTATAAAAATTGAAATCCACTTGTCCGAATGTCTTCTCGTCCTAATGTCATCTCGTCCTAAAAAGGGGTTCCTAACGGGCTGCGCCCCTTTTTAGGACGAGAATACTTTCGGATGAGAATACAGTTTATATTTTTTGTTTTTCTATTATTTTTAGTACGAGAATACTTTAGGACGAGAATACTTTCGGATGAGATGTAGGCACTCGACATTTACTGCACCCGAATGACGCTCATTGCAACCAAAGTACTTCACTACAACTATTTCATAATAACGTAGCTTGAAATGTAATAGTTTTGAAAGGTATAATTTATGACTTAAAAATTAAAATGGAAAAAAAATTAATTAACAAGTTGGTTCAAATTAAAGAGAAAACAAGAAACGAGAGGAGAACAAAAAAGTCAGGGAGTAGAAACAAAAAAAAGGTGTGTAAACTGTTTGTGGGCCCCCCTTTTTAAAAAAAGGACACCGGCGCTATGACCCAAACGATGAGAGTGGGAAAAAGAATACAGGTATTATTATTTGACAGAGTAGTTAAGAGGCCGACGATAATGTCCTGTCTACTTTTCCACAGATATAACAGAAGCCGCACGTCTTTCCTGTTCCTTAATCTTGTTAGCCCCCCCGAGCTCTTGAATACCTGCCTCTGTTATTGCCCAACGTTGACTCAAGTGTGACTCTCGAAAACGATTCTCACGTTTTTTTCCTCTCTTTTTTTTTCTGATAATTCTTGAATTTACGATTTTTAAAAGAAATCGGTAGGTATTTAAAGGGAGATTAAAAGGGAAACTTGTTTCGTCCGCGTTTGATTACGGGAGAGGCGGAAGGGTTGTTTATGCGTACACTAAACAACTCCTATAATTAGTAAATCCGCGCTCAGATTTATTCTCTTCCTGAGGAAGCGACTGCTTATTTCGGTTGTTCCTCGTATCCTGTTTGCCGGACTTAACAATCAACATATGGACGATTGTCAAAGGCGATTTCTGTTTAAAAAAAAAAGGTTTCCCTTCTGGTTTTAAACGTTATTTTAAGATCGAGACTTAGGAAATCGCCAGAGGGAAAATACATCGGGAGGCACGATAAGGATCTGGTCACATCCTACGTTGTAATGGTGAAATAAATAAGGGCATGGGTACGTAACTTGGAACCGGTCCGCGGGATCATTCAGAGCCCGCCGAGTCCTCTCCGAGCTAACTTCTGATTTGTGACTTAATCCGAGACGTTTTGTTTTTATCAGAAACAGTCATCGGTTCCTCCAAAGAATCTTTGACCCCACATTTTTAAAAAGTTTAAAAAACCGGCAAAAATCTCTTTTTTTTAAATTCTAACATAAACGGATTATCCAGTAATTGGTCAGGCTGAGTGTTTGTTTTTAACAACCTACTCCTAATTGGCAAACTATATGTTGGAATGTGGTAGCGAGTAATTAAGAACGTAGCAACGATTTTTTATTCATTTTGATCACTTCACTTATTGTCCCATTAATAGTAGGAAAAGTACCTACTGGTTTGAAGAGCTTCCAACGAAAACTTCCTTAAAGAGAAGTATCTATATAGGAGGGGAAGTATAACGGAGGGGACGTAAAACGTAGGGGGAAGTATAACGGAGTGGGAAGTATGTGGGAGGGGATGTATAACGGAGGAGGAAGTATAAGTGAGGGGAAGTATATGGGAGGGGGAAGTTTAAGTAAGGGGTAGTATAACAGAGGGTGAAGTATAACGGAGGGGAAGTATAAGGGAACGGAAGTATAACGGAAGGGGATGTATAAGGGAGGGAAAGTATAAAGGAGAATTTTCCAAGTTCTTTTTTTCGAAAAATTTTCTGGGTTTTCCTTTTTTTTTTTTTTTTTTTTTTTTTTTTGAAAAATTTTCCAAGTTCTTTTTTTCGAAAATTTTTCTATTTTTTTTTTTCGAAAAATTTTCTAAGTTTTATTTTCTAAGAAATTTTTTTTTCGAAAAATTTTCCGGGTTTTCCTATTTTTTTTTTTTTTCTAATCCCTCTGAGGATTAGAGGGATCTAAGATGTAAAAAGAGAGGTCAAGTAAAAATTTGGCCCTTCTAGCGCTCACAATCCGATTTTAATTATGACAATTAAAGCTTTGTTCCAACCGTAGATTGAAACTCGGCTGAAACTCCTGAAGCATGCGCAGAAGGATTTGGACAAAAATCGTTTGTCTGTCAAATCTGAAGTCATCTGACGTGCAAATCCGCGCATGCTCCAGGAGTTTCAAACCAGTTGCAAACTGCGGTTGGAACAATGCTATTATTTAGGTATTACCATTGTTATCAGGAAAACGAAAGGTACTAATCGGATTATATTAATTGTATTCATTTTTGTGTTTTAACCCCAATTTTGTCATTCTTCACTATCCGAATCTTCCTTTAGCCGGAGTGGGCGTTTCTTCGTTCTTGTATTCTTCCGAGGAGAAGGTTCGGTGCCGATAAAACGCTTAAGCCTCGCTGATTGGTCCCAAATCAGATGGAAGGCACTTGGGAAGATCATTCTGAAATCTTGTCTGCAGTTTCCCCAGCAAGTGTTTGTGTTGGCTCGCCTGACGGACTTCTGAAGGTTAACCCCTATTTTTAAGGTGAGACCCCCTATTTTTTATTTCAGATTCGTAATCTACGCAAAATTTCAAGTAGTTTTGACTATTCATAAGACCATTTTTGACATCTTTAAAAAATGTTAAATTTTAGCGTTTTTCGCGCTACTAAATCCGTTAAAATCGACCTAAGAGTACAGTGACCTGACGTACGTCTTTGGAAGGGCATTTACTGCTTTTGGGTTCCATGTACAAGCGTACTACTTTTTGGAATTCTTGCGAGAATTTAAAAATAAATAAATAATTGCAATAAATAAATAAATAAACAAAAGAGAGAAAAAAACAAACAAATTTTTAAAGACGATTGGTATATGAGCGTAGGGAAATGTTTTGCCGGTCATTATGACGGGTTGGCCATCCTGATTGCGTTTATCGAGTGGAGTAGTGAAACCTCATGGAGATAATGAGGTTTCATGCAAGGTTAGGTTTCAAACAGTTTATCGTTGTTTGACCTTGATTAAATTTGCATCTTGTATAGTGAATTATAGAAAACTGCTTGGAGATGTATCATTTTTGAGAGAGCAAGAAGGTCCGCAAAATCCAAGTCCACCTAGCCATATCGTGAGAAAAAAAAAATCAATTTAAAAACAATTTTATCACGGCAGATGGCCAATTTGATTCAATTGGTACGATTTAGGATTGATATTTTTGTTATCTTTATGTACCTTTCACACACTCACGCCTAAAAATATGATGATTGATGATAGTACTTTTTTCCTTTTAATTGCTCGAACTTTAATAAGGGATTTAGGAAGGGAGGGCTTGGGAAAAATAAACAGATTCTTTACAAGACCCCGAAAGCCACCCCCGGCGCGTGCGGTCTAAGCGATTATCGGATATGAGGGTTTCGCCCTCCCCCAAAAGTCAAACGGCGGGGATTTGTTTTTGATTTACAAATGTAATAACTTCTAAACCATGATTATTTTATGCTCCCTTCCCACGAAGAAACAGCCCCCTTTTCATAGTGTATAAACGCTGGAAATTTATGTCGACTCCCTTATTCTTAAAGGACGCTTTTTGCGGGAGATATACTATTACTTATGAATTCAGCACAAGGCATTTCGTTTATTGCTTTTATACGGTCGGAATTACACTTTTTTATGAACCCTCGAATAAGGAACAGACGCAATAATTTAACTTTTTCCTTAATAAAAACTATAACAATAATTCCTTCAGAAGATTAACGCACTAACGTTTCGTTTTATGAGGTCTATTTTGACGACCGCAGGTGCCCTTTTGTTGACAAAACATACAAACCTAAGTGACCGCAGATGTTTTCAGAATTTACCCACCCTGAACAAATATTTCAGTCAAATCTATTGTTTAAGGTAACTAACCGCACTGTTTAGTTTAACAAAAACGATTGTCGGCAATTCAAGGAGCAGACGAAATTAGGGAGTAATAAAAAGAGCATTTATGAATCCTACATAAGTGCTCATCTGTCGCAAAATAAGTTCACCTTCAGAAGTCCGACAGGCGAGCCAACACAACCACTTGCTGGGGAAACTGCAGACAAGATTTCAGAATGATCTTCCTAAGTGCCTTCCATCTGATTTGGGACCAATCAGCGAGGCTTAAGCGTTTTGTCGGCACCGAACCTTCTCCTCGGAAGAATACAAAAACGAAGAAACGTCCACTCTGGCTGTAGGAAGATTCGGATAGTGAAGAATGACAAAAGTGGGGTAAAAACACAAAAAAGATTACACAAACATCCATGCTTAAGAGCTTACACAAACATCCACAAAAGCGCTTAAGCCTCCTTGCTCTTTCCGAAGGTTCTAGGGACGAATAGTTACTCTGATATCGAGTCCGGAGTTCCCCAAGCAATGATTGGGGATTGGCTTTACCTTGTGTTGGCTCACCTGTGGGTATTAAATTAATATAATCCGAATGGTACCTTTCGTTTTCCTGATAACAATGGTAATACCTAAATAATAGCATTGTTCCAACCGCAGTTTGAAACTGGTTTGAAACTCCTGGAGCATGCGCGGATTTGCACCAGATGACTTCTGATTTGACGGACAAACGATTTTTGTCCAAAAACTTCTGCGCATGCTCCAGGAGTTTCAAATTGCGGTTGGGACAAAGCTATCATGCCTAAGTGTAAACTCTTCATTAAGGCCCAAAAACCGTACTGACGGCCGGCCGGCATCACATAACTGAGAATTTTCCTCTACATGGAGCACCTTTTGGGCGGTTCCCAATAACTTCTCTTTGAGAAAATTAAAAATAGGCACAGTTTTCTTGGAGGCAAACATCTCGTCCGAAAGTATTCTCGTCCCCAAGTATTCTCGTCCTAAAAATAATAGAAAAAGAAAAGATGTCATCTCGTCCGAAAGTAATCTCGTCCTAACAGGCTACGCCCCTTTTATGACGAAATGTCAGTAGGACGAGAATATTTTCGGACGATATGTAGGTACTGGAACACCTTTTGGGTGGTTCCCAATAACTTCTCTTTGAGAAAATTAAAAATAGGCATAGTTTTCTTGGGGGGCACATATCTTGTCCGAAAGTATTCTCGTCCCCATGTATTCTCGTCCTAAAAATAATAGAAAAAGAAAAAATATAAACATCTCGTCCGAAAGTAATCTCGTCCTAACAGGCTACGCCCCTTTTTATGACGAAATGACAGTAGGACGAGAATATTTTCGGACGATATGTTAGGTACTGGAGCACCTTTTGGGCGGTTCCCAATAACTTCTCTTTGAGAAAATTGAAAATAGGCATAGTTTTCATGGGGGGCACACATTTCGTCCCCAAGTATTCTCGTCCTAAAAATAATAGAAAAATAAAAAAAAAACTGTCATCTCGTCCGAAAGTAATCTCGTCCTAACAGGCTACGCCCCTTTTTATGACGATATGACAGTAGGACGAGATGTAGGTACTCGTTTTTGTGCAATTTTCATCGAAGATTTTAAAGAAACAGCGTTGTAATTGAGTCTGAAAAGGTCTGTGAGTTATTGATCCGATTTCGCTGCTAATAGACTTATTAGGGAAATCAAACGGTTCGGGTTTGAAACCATTAAGAGGCAAAGACTTTCTCGCATACTGATTGGAATTCTCTCCCCACTCGTCCGAGGTATTCCCATGTCATTAAACAGAAGGCGATATTCGTTGTTTCGATAGAAAGGAAATTCGAACGTTCAAATAAAAAAGGTTGAATATCGAAGTTGTAAAAACGGAGAAGGTTTTATCTGAAACCAGAAAATGTCGCGCCGGGGAGTCGAATTTCACGTCCGAACAGTCCCCGGCCCTTTTGAGTTCTGCGTACGTCGATAATTTTCGGGGACAGGATGCAATATCGCTGGGAATGCAACCGTGTAAATGCAAACCGTTTTGATTCATAGCCGAAGGCCAGAAAACCGGGGCCGTTGAATTGACGTGATTTGCCTCAAACCGGCGGTAAATTATTACCTACCCGGTTCCCCTCTCATCTGAGGAATATACAAGCTCCGGAGGCACGAAACAATTACGTGTGATTTACAAGTTTCCACTTATCCAACCTCAAATTCATTTAAACAATCATTTTTTCTCCACGACTAGACTCACCAGGGGAAAACTCTGTTTAAAAATCCAGTGCCTACTAAATATTAGGTGTACAAAATGAAACTCGTCTAAAATCTACAAAATTCAAATTTAACCTGTGGCTGAGTTTCATTTTGTACACCTAATAAATAAAAATTGTAGGAAATTTAATTCTCTATAAATTTGTACTTAATTATTTTTTTTTTTTGATGCACCATTTTCGGAAAATAATTTTTTTAAAAATAAATTTATCTTGAAAACAGTGCGCCCTAGAGAAAAAATGAATAGAATAAAAATTAAAGAAAATTAAATTTCCAACAGATTTTATTTAGTGCATTTTTCAATATCTGTAACGGTTTACGATTTACAAGCCTTTAAAAATTAACCTTCTTAATGGTTATACTTCAATAACCTTCTTACACGGAGAAGGTCAACTTTTGATGGACTTCAACGCCTAAAATGTTTAAAATTTTGAAAAAATGAACTACTAGGTATACAAAATGAAACTCGGCTAAAATCTACAAAATTCAAATTTACCCAGTGGCTGAGTTCCATTTTGTACACCTAATAAATAAAAATTGTAGGAAATTTAATTCTCTAAAATTCGTACTTAATTATTTTTTTCTAGGATGCACCATTTTCGAAAAATAATTTTTTTTTAAATAAATTTATCTTGAAAACAGTGCGTCCTAGAGAAAAATGAATAAAATGAAAATTAAAGAGAATTAAATTTCCAACAGATTTTATTTAGTGCATTTTTTCAATATCTGTAACGGTTTACGATTTACAAGCCTTTAAAAATTAACCTTCTTAATGGTTATACTTCAATAACCTTCTTACACGGAGAAGGTCAACTTTTGATGGACTTTAACGCCTAAAATGTTTAAAATTGTGAAAAAATGAACTACTAGGTGTACAAAATGAAACTCGGCTAAAATCTACAAAATTCAAATTTACCCTGTGGCTGAGTTTCATTTTGTACACCTAATAAATTAAAATTGTAGGAAATTTAATTTTCTATAAATTTGTACTTAATTATTTTTTTCTAGGATGCACCATTTTCAGAAAATAATTTTTTTTAAAAATAAATTTATCTTGAAAACAGTGCGTCCTAGAGAAAAAATGAATAGATTAAAAATTAAAGAAAATTAAATTTCCAACAGATTTTATTTAGTGCATTTTTTCAATATCTGTAACTGTTTACGATTTACAAGCCTTTAAAAATTAACCTTCTTAATGGTTATACTTCAATAACCTTTTTACAAGGAGAAGGTCAACTTTTGATGGACTTTAACGACTAAAATGTTTAAAATTTTGAAAAAATGAACTACTAGGTGTACAAAATGAAACTACAAAATTCAAAACCCTGTGGCTGAGTTTCATTTGTACACCTAATATGAAATAAACAAATGGAGGTTTTAGAGATTAGAAAAAGATGGAAAAACCGGATTGTAAATTACGGTCGACAAAACATCGCTCGTTGAAAGTGATAAATAATGCGGCCGGGTCCCTTTTTATTGAAACAGACAACAAGCGATGTTCGAATATGGGGACCAATTGAAATATCAACTCGGAACCAGGTTGAATTAATCCTTCTTCGAAATTGAATTATAGGAGGACACTACTTAAGGAGAACACGAAAGGTATAAATTTATAAATACCTCCGAGAGTAAATCTCGGCAACACGAGCATTAATATGATTGTTGTCATAGCGACGCCGTTCTGTTAATTCAGAGTGTCCTCATCAATAAAGACCAGGAAAAGGCTGCCCTTGGCATGAATTCTTCAGGAAATTTTTATCCGCTTTTTTTCGAGAAGATTTTTTTGTTTATACATAATTACTAGGTAGGTCCTAATTTATAGCTGAACGGGTGTTAACTCTATCAAGTCTAAAACACTTAAAACACTTGAATCGTGTTTACTTATTAGGTTAAAAGCCTTTTAACTTCCTCAAGAAGTTACTGTGATACCCTCCGACCCCCTGTTACTAGAAAAGGGTCTTCCAGACCCCGTAGGATAAATCTGATAAGTGATCTTTGCCGATCCTGACTTTGTCTGTGGTGCCGGCCGTCCGGCCGTCCGGCCGTCCGTCGCCACTTTTTCCGGAACACTTCACGGCCGCAATTTTCATCCGATCTTCACCAAATTTATACACAAGCTTCCTTTCACAGAAATCTTGAAAATGACGAGAGCTTTTTTCGAAATTTTTCAAAATGGCGGAGATATGACTGTTCAAAGATTTAAAATGAGCGCTGTGGGCGTACTGTTGGTCCGATCTTCACCAAATTTTCACTAAACATTCCTTGAATTATTTAAAAATTTTCCATGTTTTTAAAATTTTAATTTTCCAAAATTTTTTTTACTTAATAATTTTTCTAGGCAGAAATGTGAGTCACTTCGCCGGCTCGAGGGCGGCCTCTCTTTGGCTAACCGTACTGAATTTCTACCTTGATATAAAATTTTCAAAATAATTTTTTTTTTTTTTTTTTTTAACTTCCTCAAGAATTTTTTTAACGGAAAATAAAATGGCGATTTATTAGGTACTTAATTTTTATTTTTTTTTTTCAAAAAACAGAAAACGAACAACAAAAAATACCTAAAATTTCTAACTTCCTCAAGACTTACTGCGATACCCACCAAATTTATTTCACAACTTTTACAAAAATTTAGTTCTCCTACTTAATACTTCCTCCTCCTGTATCCTTGAGGAAGTTATCGTTGGAAGCTCTTCAAACCGGAACTTTTTTTTTGTAAAGGGGCCGCAGTAATTTGGGCCTTTAGAACACAAAAAAATATAGGACGTCTGTAGATTCAGCCGTCATTTTAAAAAATTTTTTTCTTTTAAATTATTTTTAGCCTAAGTTTTGCCTGCCTACCAAATGATGGCTGATTGGCTGAATTTAAGGATAAGGAAGTGAATATTTTAAGAAAGTGGTAAAAAATTAAGTTAATTGACAAATAATTAAAGAAAGACACTCTGGAATACGCAAAAATGGCGTTTTTGGGCTAAAAAATCGGGACAAACGCTCGAAAATTTACTTAAAGTACTAGTTTGAAGAGCTTCCAACGAAAACTTCCTTAAAGAGAAGTAAAAATATAGGAGGGGGAAGTATAACGGAGGGGAAGTACAACTGAGGGGGAAGTATAAAGGAGGGTAAATACAACGGAGGGGGAAGTATAAGGGAGAGGAAGTATTAAGGAGGGGAAGTATAACTGAGTGGGGAGTATATGGGAGGGAAGTACAACGGAGGGGGAAGTATATAGAAGGGGAAGTATACGGGAGGGGGAAGTATAAGTGAGGGGAAGTATATGGGAGTATTTGCGTGACGGACGGCCGGCCGGCTGAAATTCAGCGGCCGAAAGCGTCCATTTTTTTTGGTGAGGGGATCATTTGGTGCCTTTTTGGCAGTTTTTCGACCGAGAAACATTTATTATAGCGGTTTTTTTGGTCGATTTACTCAATCTTTTTGTCGTAAAACCCCATTTTTAGCCGTATGTGACGGGTAGCATTTTAATTTAGGGGAATTTAACTCTTTTTAACCCAATTTTTAGGCATTCTTCTCAGTTTTTCAGCCGAGAAAACTTTTATTTCAAAGGATTTTTTGTCCGGAACACTTTACGGCCACAGTTTTCAACCGATTTTCACAAGATTTTCTTCAGCCGGAGAACAAGAAACATACAAAAGCGATTTTTGAATTTCGAAAAAATGGCGGAGATATGTCTGTTTGAAATTTTGAAAAATTCGCTGCGAAAAAGTTCGCCCGTTTTTCCTCAATTGTACATTAATTACTATTATTTGAATAATTTTACAATTATCGGTCTATAAACTGAGGAAAACTCATAAAGATCCGGTAAAAGGGATTTTTCTGAAAGTTGTAATCAGAATTCAGCGGCCGAAAGCGACCATTTTTTTGGTGGGGGATCTTTTGGTGCCTTGTTGGCAGTTTTTCGACCGAGAAACATTTATTATAGCGGTTTTTTGGTCGATTTTCTCAATCTTTCTGTCTTAAAACCCAATTTTAGCCGAATGAGACAAGTAAAATTGATTTTTAGGCAAGAGCATTTTAATTTAGGAGAATTTAAACTCTTTTTAATCCAATTTTTAGGCATTCTTCACAGTTTTTCAGCCGAGAAAACTTTTATTTCACAGGATTTTTTTTCTGGAACACTGTACGGCCACAGTTTTCTACCGATTTTCACAAGATTTTCATCAAATTTTCTTCAGCCGGAGAACAAGAAACAAACACGAGTGATTTTTGAATTTCGAAAAAATGGCAGAGATATGTCTGTTTGAAATTTTAAAAAATTCGCTGCGGACGAACCGTTAGTCCGATTTTCACCAAATTTTCACCAATTACTCCTTATATTTTTTACGAATTTTTGGTGTAAAAAAATTGCCACTTTTTATTATTAATTTTTTTTAGTAGGGAGAAATTTTACATTTCCACGCCTTACGAGAGGGACCTCATAGGCAAAAATCCCATTATTTCTACCTTGATACCACTTGAAAAAATTTTCGAAAAAAAAAACAACTTTAAGGAAGTTAAAAAACGCAAATTTAAAAAGAAAACTCGGAAAATTAAAAAAAAAACTAAAATTTTTTAAGAAAAAAAATTCTTAGAATACTTGTTATACTTTCCCCTCTCTTGTACTTCCCCTCCCTTATACTTCCCCCTCCTATATTTTTATTTCTCTATAAGGAAGTTCCTAATTTTGCTAAGCCTAATTTTGGTCGTTTTAAAAGATCTTACAGCCTAGAGCCCCGATTTTTACCTGCTTTTAGGCGTTTTTCTGTCAAGAAACTATTACTTATCGAAACGAAAGTTCAAAAGATCGTTTTTTTTTTTCATAGGAGATTTAGCACAAAACTCAACACTCATAGTCAAAAATCCCATTATTTCTACCTCGATACTTGAAAAAATTTTCGAAAAAAAAAAAAACAACTTCAAGGAAGTTAAAAACGCAAATTTAAAAAAGAAAACTCGGAAAATTAAAAAAAAAACTAAAATTTTTTAAGAAAAAAAAAATCTTAAAATACTTGTTATACTTCCCTTTCTCTTGTACTTCCCACTCTCTTGTACTTCCCCCTCCCTTATACTTCCCCCTCCTATATTATTATTTCTCTTTAAGGAATTTCCTAATTTTGCTCAGCCCGATTTCGGTCGTTTAATCGATCTTACGGCCTTGTGCCCCGATTTTTACCTGCTCTTAGGCGTTTTTCTGCCAAGAAACTTAAACTTATCGAAACGAAAGTTCAAAAGATAGTTTTTTTTTCATAGGAGATTCAGCACAAAACTCGTGAAAGCCGGTAAAACGCCAAAAAAATCTACTTTAAAAAAGTTCCACAATTCCACAATCGGAAACGTGAAAAATAAGAGGTAAAAATCCCACCTGGGCCAGATGATGGTCGGGAACGGGAAGCGTGGATGCAAACAAATCATCTACTGACACTAATTAAGAAGTAATTCAAAGGGAGCGTAGAAGGAGCCCCACTCTAACCATTTATTTTCTTTCTAAACCACCGCCTATTAGATCGAAACCGTTTTTTTTCCCTCCGTCCCTCTTTCCTTAATGCCCGTTTAATCCCAACCCATTAGGTTCAAAAGCAAACACTTTTTAAACTTTGATTTTCAGATACAAGAAAATATTTAAAAGCCAATAGGAAAAACGCACATAAACAATTGGTTCCCCTCTTTTCGAAAAGTGGAAACGTCGGAGGGGAAGTTAAGTCGATTATAATGTACAAAAGGGATATAAAATCAACGAGGGTTCCCTTTTAAATGACTCCTGTAAACAATCTATTAGAAGAGGGAGGAGAGTTTTCCCCAAGCGAAAGAGATAAGGGCGAATAACCCGGAGCAGACTGTTGCTTTCAAAACGGTTATAATTTATTCAAGTTAAGACAAACAACTCCCCTTTTTTTCCCCCTTTTCATGCCCCAATTTTATAGAAAAATCACACAAAAATCTGGAACTCCAACTGAACTAAAAAACACCTTTTCCTAGGTTTTTTGAAAATCAGGTGAAAATCGGTTGAAAATTGTGGCCGTAAAGTGTTCCGAAAAAAATGCTACGCACGGCCGGCACCACAGACAAAGTTGAGATCGGTAAAAATCAATATTCGATTTGGCCCTCCGGGGTCTGGAAGACCCTTCCCCAAAAAACCCGACGTCGAGGGTTTAACTTTTTTAAGTAAAAATCCTGGCAAAACGGAAGTTTCTGGGTCGAAGGAATTTTGTAAAGGGGATTTCTTTTTCGAAAAACCATGGAAAACTTCTGAAAATTCGGCAAAATGAATTATTAGGTGTACAAAATGAAACTCAGCCACAGGGTAAATTTGAATTTTGTAGATTTTAGCCGAGTTTCATTTTGTACACCTAGTAGTTCATTTTTTCAAAATTTTAAACATTTTAGGCGTTAAAGTCCATCAGAAGTTGACCTTCTCCGTGTAAGAAGGTTATTGAAGTATAACCATTAAGAAGGTTAATTTTTAAAGGCTTGTAAATCGTAAACCGTTACAGATATTGAAAAAATGCACTAAATAAAATCTGTTGGAAATTCAATTCTCTTTAATTTTTATTCTATTCATTTTTTCTCTAGGACGCACTGTTTTCAAGATAAATTTATTTTAAAAAAAATTATTTTCTGAAAATGGTGCATCCTAGAAAAAAATAATTAAGTACAAATTTATAGAAAATTAAATTTCCAACAATTTTTATTTATTATTGTTTTCTCTCAAAAGAGGCTAGTAATTATTAGGAATTTTTCCGGAGGTTACCACTTTACGCCCTTCAAAAAAATAAATTTTCAAAATCACATTTCCACGGTTTTTTTTACTCGACGCTTGTAAATTCTGGAACGATTAGATTAGAAACGATCAATCGGACACGTTCGTAAAACACAATAATTTATAGACTCTAAAAACTAAAGCGATTTATGCAATAATTTTGATGAAATTAAAGATTGCCGGCGTATAAAATGATTTATGGATCCGAGTATTGCTGTTATTTACATTAATTGGTACATTTTCGAATTTACATATTGATTGAAGACCAGTTTTTTATTGGTAAAATAAACTTGGGAATTTTTAAATTCCTTAAAGAAGTTATTGTGATACCCTCGACGTCGGGTTTTTGGGGAAGGGTCTTGCGGACCCGGAGGGTCAAATCGAATCATTACCATCTTTTCCGATCTCAACTTTTCTGTGGTGCCGGCCGGCCGTCCGTAGAATTTTTTCCGGAACACTTTACGGCCATAATTTTCAACCGCTTTTCACCAAATCACCAGTTCACCAAGGTGGGGGAAGTATAACGGAGGGGGAAGTTTAACGGAGGGGAAGTTTTTTTATTTTCAAAAAATTTTCGAAGTTTTTTTTTGAAAAATATTTTAAGTTTTTTATCAGGGAAATATTATTGAATTTTAACAATTATTGATAAAAAGAGGTTGTGAATGGCCGATACTTGGAGGTATAGAGACAACAGGAGGTCTTAAAAAACAGACAGATTCTGTTACCTTCCCGCGGTCTCACTTATACCACATAGTAAAGGTCAAGTAGAAAATGAGATGAGAGCGAAAATAAGGATATTGTCCACCTGATGAGGCGTATTACGCCGAAACCGGTCGTGGAATGCCCGTATTTTCATTCTCTCTCCCTCACAAAAAAACCCTAATAATTTTTTAAGTTGTTATTTTTTTCAAAAAAGTTTTATTTTTATTTTTATTTTTTATTTTATTTTTTTTTTTTTTACATTTTCCAAGTTTTTTTGTTCCAAAATTTTTGTAAGTATCAAGGTAGAAGTAAAGGGATTTTTTCCCCAAGGACCCAACGTGGAGGGTATCACAATAACTTCTTTAAGGAAGTAAAAATACGCACCCCAAGGGTATTTTAGGTCTAAAACTCAAGAAAAACTTCTAAAGATTCTGTAAAAAAGGCTTTCTCGGTCTCAGAAAGTAGCTGAAGCCCAAAAACTATGTAAAAAAGGAGTTTCTTGGCCTGTAGAGCGAGGAAATCATTTAAAATGAGGACAAAAGAGGTTTCCTATGGAGTTTCTGGTATTTTCCTCCGTCTTTAATAATCAAAAACCTAATTTTCGTTTTTTGGCCTCCTTTATATCAGATTTCTTTTTACTTTTCCTCGTTATAACAGCCGTCCTTCTATCCCGATATGATCGTTTTTGTTGGTCTTTTGAGCAAAAAACGCACTTTTCTCTTTTCTCCGCCGAGAAACATCAATTTGGTTTTTTATTTGCAGGATATCCTTAAAAATGGCCGAGAAATCGAGTGAAATATAAGTAGGTAGGTAATTTCTCTTTGGATCTGAGTCAGGGGCTTATTAAGAATTCCCCCATTTCGATGATTAATACGAGCGAAAAACGTACCCTAAAGTTCTTAAGTCGAATTCATATCCAGCGTCGACGAGGATAAAAGAGAGATAAGGCGTTTAATAAAGGCAATAGAAGGACGCGTGGCAACCGACACTCATAATCTCTCATCTATCAGAACCTCTCCCGTCTCTCCTCTTTATTAGATTTCTCTTCGGACCATTACACTCACAAACTCCGTATTAATATTCATCCGTCTCTCACCCTCCTCCGACACCCCCGGTCATTTCTCTCGCTATACTCAATTTCATCCCCTTCTATTACACTTGTTAATGATGATTGTTCGGGGGGGTCGAAAAATGTAATAGGCGTATACAATCAGATTAGAGTGAAATGTTGTTAGAATGTAGTACAGATGTATAACGTGACTAATTTATCATTGAGATATTGTCAATATTTGATCAGGAAACGCCCGAAATTCCGATAAAATAGGCATTTCTTGCCAAAAAGTGTTGAGAAAAAACCCAAAACTTCAATAAATCAATACCCTTTGAGAAAAACAGAGAAAAGAAGTTAATACTGGTTTGAAGAGCTTCCAACGAAAACTTCCTTAAACAGAAGTAACAATATAGGAGGGAAAGTATCTGGGAAGGGGATGTATAACGGAGGGGGAAGTATAAGGGAACGAAAGTATAACGAAGGGAGGAAAAGTATAAAGGAGGGGGAAGTATAAAGGAGGGAAAGAATAAGATAGGGGGAAGTTTTCTTTTTTTTGCAAAAAATTTTCCTAGTTTTTTTTCGAAAAATTTGAAAAATTTTCCGGATTCCTTTAAAACAAATTTTTCCAGTTTTTTTTTCTTTTCTTCGAAAAATTTTCGAAGTTTTTTTATAAATAAATTTTTAATTTTTTTTAAGTTCTTTTTTTCGAAAATTTTTTTAAGTGTCTAGGTAGAAATAATGAGCTTTTTGGCCTAGGGATGTGCCTCTCGTAATGGGTAGAAGTATGAAATTTCTCCCTACTAAAAAAAATAATAATTAAAAAGTGGCAATTTTTTTACACCAAAAATTCTTAAAAAATATAAGGAGAAAATTTGGTGAAATCGGATTAACGGTTCGGCCGCAGCGAATTTTTTAAAATTTCAAACAGACATATCTCCGCCATTTTTTCGAAATTCGAAAATCGCCCTCGTTAGTTGCTTGTTCACCCACTAAAGAAATTTGTGTGAAAATTCGGTGAAAATCGGATGAAAACTGTGGCCGTAAAGTGTTCCGGAAAAAAATGCTACGGCCGGCCGGAACCACAGACTAAGTTGAGATAGGTAAAGATAAATATTCGATTTTACCCTCCGGGGTCCCAAAAACCCAAAATTTTTCAAAACCAGAAACCCCAAAAACCCGACTTGAGGGTATCACAATAACTTCTTTAAGGAAGTTAAAACGCCCAAAAATTCAGTGTTTTTTGGTTCCTAAAATTCCCGCACCTCTCAGCACCTAGCAATTGTTGTGCCAACATTTTTTTCCTTTTACTGCATCTAATTTGCCTAGCCAATTAGCATCTTCCGGTTAAAGTTGTCTTTCTATCTTTTGTTGAGATATCAAGGGGATTCCGAGTCCCACAGTACAGGATGTTACCTTAAAATACACTCGTGTTCCAAACAGTTGTTTGTCTGATTAAAAAACCATTAGGGGGGAACATAGTGGATTTTCGAAAGGGCGGGGACGTATTTATTTCGGTCCCATGTATAAATTCGAAGAGAGAAAGAGAAAAAAAAGGACCCTCGGACAAAAAGATTCCTCACTGGTTTTATAGATAGGTAGGTGTTAAATCTAACAAGGGCCTCTTTTACCGGTAGTTGACATTTGGGACTTGTCCTCTCGCGGCCACCAAATAAATTACAGGGAGCCTAATTGGGGACGCTACCGCCGGGTGGGGACTCGAACCGACCAAAAAATATTTTCTTTAAATAAAAAAAAAAATACTTCCCCCTCCTTTATACTTCCCTTCTTTAATACTTTCCCCTCCTATGTTTTTACTTCTCTTTAAGGAAGTTTTCGTTGGAAGCTATTCAAACTACATAGTACTTTTTTCTGTGGGGGGACGAAGACATTCTTTAAACCGATTTTTAGAATTTCTCGATATGTATAAACGTCTTTTAAGGCTGCTTTCAGCGTCCTTCTTTTATATGAGATACGAAGGACCCTCGATATGAAATGTAGGCACTTTTGCATTTGGCATTTTCATCCATTTGTTGCCCATTTTTCTTTTTCTTATTAACATGAGAAATTAAATCGCCTGACCCCTGATTGTAGATGGCGAATCAAGAAATTAGTGACTTTTCGACAAATGGGTTCCGTGCCCGTCTGGATTTATCGTCGCCTCTCAACTTCTCCGTGGGCTATTTATTAAAAGCGGAGAAGGAAAAACCTTAACATGCAATAAAGAACGTTTTTAAACGGTCAAGTTTAGATCAAGTTATTTATTATAATTAAAGTCATGGTGCGACTTCGATCCAGCTTTACAAAGTGGGCCGGGTCCAATCAGTATGTTAATGGCTTTAAAGTCATTATATTACTCGGGTATAATTGATTTACGGCGGATGGATAATGTCCTACATCACACATCCAAAGACCTTTTTTTTACTCGGTTGGATTCCTTTGATGTGTGGCTAAATAAACATATTTTGATTGGAACTCCGAACAAAGGCTCCCGACGCCGGATATCGAATTTTGTCCTTTTGTTTGGTATTCAATCTGTTTAAATTAAAAGAGGAAACGATTTTAAAATTAAAACTCGTTCGTCAAAATCATATTTGGATTTAGAGGAAACAAAAGGCGTAATTGCCAAACTGTTGCCTTGACGACGGGGAATTAAGCGATTTATTCAGCGGTTAATCTCCTTTCTCTCTCGCTCTTTATCGATCATTCTCTCTCTCTCTTCTGAATCTCGCACGCCCTTTCACGCTTTAAGGGTGATCTATCAAAATCAGATTGCGGCTTCTCCGCCCTCGTCGTCCTCCCCGGCGATTATCACCCCGAATGAACACCACTTTAGGTCCTTGTTTGTAGCTAAAATAACCTTTAGAATTTCAGGCGGCGTTTTAATTTGAAGAAACTTAGTATTTTGGAACGTTTTTTAAAGGGATGGCCGGTGAGGACATAAGTTAGGAGTACAACGTTCGGCATCACGCATTTCACCATAAAACACTAGTAAAGTTTTTTTTTTTTTAAGTTTCGGTTTTTTTCTTAAAATTTACCTGGTTTTCTTTTTTTTTTTCCTTCCTTAAACAACTTCCTTAAAGAGAAGAAACAAAAACAAAAAAGAAAAGAAACAAATATAAGGGAGGGGAAGTATATCGGTTTGGGAATTATAACGGATGGGAAGTACAATGAAGGGGGATATAATAGAGGGGGAAGTATAACGAAGGGCGAAGTATAACGGAGGGGGAAGAATAACGGAGCGGAAAGTATAAAAGATGGGAAAGTTTTTTTTTAATTTTTCATTTTTGAACATTTTTTGAAGTATCAAGGTAGAAATAATGGGATTTTTGCCCAAGGAAGGTCCATCTCGTAGCGGGTAGAAGAGAGAAATTTCTCCCAAATAAAATGATACCTAATTAATGTTAAAAAAATGACTTTTTTTTACACCAAAAACTCGTAAAAATGTAAAGATTAATTGGTGAATATATGATGAAAATCGGACCAACTGCAACGGTTCGGCCGCAGCAAATTTTTTAAAATTTTACACTGACCATCTGCCATTTTTTCGAAATTCAAAAATCGCATTCACCGGCTAAAGAAAATTTGGTGAAAATCGGCTGAAAATTGTGGCCGTAAAGTGTTCCGGAAAAAAAGGGACGGCCGGACGGCACCATAGACAAAGTTGAGATCGGTAAAGATCAATATTCGAATTGCTCCGGTGTCTGGAAGACCCTTCCCCAAAAAACCCGACGTCGAGGGTATCACAATAACTTCTTAAAGGAAGTTAAAATGCATTTCAACATAAAATGCATTATGTCTTATGGCGAAACGCAAGTTATTTAACCTCTTCTTTATGGTGAGATGCTTGTTGAAATTCATTATGTCTAAAGTTTCCGACTAATTTCTTTATGTTTGATTTTTATGGTGAACTGTAACTTTAATATCTGCTATTTTATGGTCAAAAGCATTATGGCAAACTTCATTATGTCGACATGTATGTATACACTCTTCGTGGAGTAAGGATATTGGTTTTTGACTGTAAATCGTTCGAAAAAATTTCTACCTCTCTTGGGCAAAAATCCCATTATTTCTACCTTGAAACTTTAAAAATTAAAAAAAAAAACGCAAATTTAAACAAGAAAACCGTAAAATTTAAAAAAAAAAAAAAAAAAAACCAGAAAATTAAAAAGTTGGAAAATATTTCGGAAAAAAATTTAAAAAAAAAACTTCCCCCTCCGTTATACATACTTCCCCTCCTTTATACTTCCCCTCCTTTATACTTCCCCTCCTTTATACTTCCCTCTCCGTTATACTTCCCCTCCTTCATACTTCCCCTCCTTTATACTTCCCCTCCTTTATACTTCCCTCTCCGTTATACTTCCCCTCCTTTATACTTCCCTCTCCGTTATACTTCCCCTCCTTTATACTTCCCTCTCCGTTATACATCCCCTCCTTTATACTTCCCCATCCTATATTTTTAAGAAGTTTTCGTTGGAAGCTCTTCAAACTAGTAAGAAACTTTATTTCTCTGTTGATTTTTATGAATCGTAAGACCATTTTATGAGAGTAATTTCTGAATTTAATTCTCCAATTTGATCCAAGCTCGAAGTTGAAAAGATCCCAATCGAGATTTTTCCACCGCGAAGTCAAAGTTTCGATCTTCGGATAAGAGAAAATTATTCGAGCGACCTCAAGCCTTTCTCTTTTCACTTTATGACTTCGTGTCTTTTAAGAGTATAATTGAAAAACGCCATTCTTCTAAAAAAAAAAGAAGTTGAAAAGAGAGGGAATTGATTTTTTTTCTTTTATTTTTTACAACCTTCTTCGTCGAGACTCCTGATAAGGAAATTCCTTCCTTTTTTTTACAAGATTTTAGATAAAACACGCGTGTAATTTTATTGAGAGTTAAAAAAAGCAAGTGACATTTCGATTTTATAAAATTGCATAAAAACGAAAAATTGAAAGAGAAAATTAATTAAAAGAGAATTTTTAATTAAATTAAGGGTATCGTTTATTATAATTGAGAGGCGGCTCCATTATTTTGGAAATGACTCAATTCGTTTTTGGTGTGCGCGCGGATTAGGGCTTCCGCGGCGAAGGACGGGGATGGGGAGCTCGGAGGATTTGAAAGTCGTTTCTATTCAATCAGCCGTTATCGCTCCTAGGGGGCCCGTTAATGGCTATATTAAACCTTAAAAACACTTTCCAGAATCCTAAACCTAATTAGCTTCCTGGAATTTTGTTCTCGTTAGCGACACGAAAAATTGGTCCTCACTCGCCACCGTTTCTTTTGAGAAAAAGGGTTCCCTTTTTTCGAATTCCGCCTTAATTAAAAAATCCATTTTCGTCCCAAGAAGAACAAAAATTAATTTATTTTTATTGTTTTTAACTATTTTATATAGTACTTATTGAAAAAATCGAACGATTTACAGACAAAAACCAATATCCTTACTCCACGAAGAGTGTATACATACATGTCGACATAATGAAGTTTGCCATAATGCTTTTGACCATAAAATAGCAGATATTAAAGTTACCGTTCACCATAAAAATCAAACATAAAGAAATAAGTCGAAAACTTAAGACAAACTGAATTTCAACATGCGTCTCACCATAAGGAAGAGGTTTCCCCCTCCGTTAATACTTTCTCTCCTTTACACTTCCCCTCCGTTATACTTCCCCTCCGTTATACTTCCCCTCCCTAATACTTTCCCCTCCCTTATACTTCCCCTCCTTTATACTTCCCTCACCGTCATACTTCCCCCTCCTATATTTTAACTTCTCTTTAAACTAGTATTTTTTGTTGAAAAAAACTGCTAGCTAAACCGCGTAGAGATTGCCAAAATAACAAGATTAGTTTTTGTAAAAAAACGATGATTTTTAGTTCTCAAACATTGAAAACTAAGTTTAGGGTCGACAGTGCTGCGATCTCTTGTATATTAAAGAACGTTCTGTAGTTATGATTCGCCTTAATTTCACTTCCGCGTTTTCTAATAAATTATGCAATTTCAAACATTTTTTATTATTCCAATAACTCTATAAGTGATTAAAAATTGATCTTTGCTCTTTTACTTTTCCTGTCTCACGATCTTTTATTTTATTAAAAAATTATTCATACAGGTGTACTCTGAAAGCATTGTTTTCTCGATGACTAACCACCGCTTAGCACCTGTGTTAATTTTAAGTCGTGTCCTACCCATTCGCGTATTTAATACTTGAAAAATTTATGAAAAATTCATAAGGGTATTTTTTTTTCAAACCAAAGAAAGACAAATAAAAATACTATGAAATATGTTAATTGAGTATTTTCTTTTAAAATATCAAAGATCACGAGTGTGACGTAAAGGAATTATTAGGTGCACAAAATGAAACTCAGCCACAGGGTAAATTTGAATTTTGTAGATTTTAGCGGAGTTTCATTTTGTACACCTGGTAGTTCATTTTTCAAAATTTTAAACATTTTAGGCGTTAAAGTCCATCAAAAGTTGACCTTCTCCGTGTAAGAAGGTTATTGAAGTATAACCATTAAGAAGGTTTATTTTTAAAGGCTTGTAAATCGTAAACCGTTACAGATATTGAAAAAATGCACTAAATAAAATCAGTTGGAAATTCAATTCTCTTTAATTTTTATTATATTCATTTTTTCTCTAGGACGCACTGTTTTCAAGATAAATTTGTTTAAAAAATTATTTTCCGAAAATGGTGCATCCTAGAAAAAAATAATTAAGTGCAAATTTATAGAGAATTAAATTTCCTACAAATTTTATTTATTAGGTGTACAAAATGAAACTCAGCCACAGGGTAAATTTGAATTTTGTAGATTTTAGCCGAGTTTCATTTTGTACACCTAGTAGTTCATTTTTTCAAAATTTTAAACATTTTAGGCGTTAAAGTCCATCAAAAGTTGACCTTCTCCGTGTAAGAAGGTTATTGAAGTATAACCATTAAGAAGGATAATTTTTAAAGGCTTGTAAATCGTAAACCATTACAGATATTGAAAAATGAACAAAATAAAATCTGTTGGAAATTCAATTCTCTTTAATTTTTATTCTATTCATTTTTTCTCTAGGACGCACTGTTTTCAAGATAAATTTATTTAAAAAAAATTATTTTCCGAAAATGGTGCATCCTAGAAAAAAATAATTAAGTACATGTTTTAGAGAGTTAAATTTCCTACAATTTTTATTTATTAGGTGTACAAAATGAAACTCAGCCACAGGGTAAATTTGAATTTTGTAGTTTTTAGCCGATTTTGTACACCTAGTAGTTCATTTTTCAAAATTTTAAACATTTTAGGCGTTAAAGTCCATCAAAAGTTGACCTTCTCCGAGTAAGAAGGTTATTGAAGTATAACCATTAAGAAGGTTAATTTTTAAAGGCTTGTAAATCGTAAACCGTTACAGATATTGAAAAAATGCACTAAATTAAACCTGTTGGAAATTTAATTCTCTTTAATTTTTATTCTATTCATTTTTTCTCTAGGACGCACTGTTTTCAAGATAAATTTATTTTTAAAAAAAATATTTTCCGAAAATGGTGCATCCTAGAAAAAACTAATTAAGTACAAATTTATAAAAAATTAAATTTCCTACAATTTTCATCTATTAGGTGTACAAAATGAGACTCAGCCACAGCGTAAATTTGAATTTTAGCCGAGTTCCATTTTGTAGGTACACCTAATAATTGCGTAAGCATCAGTTGAGGATTTCTTTAATAGATTGCGCTAAAGTTACTTGGAAAGTTTTTTTTGTGACTAATGTATATAGAATTACAGTTCTGTAATTTAGGTAAATGATGTATCAATAGAAGAGGATTCAAATCGTAAGGGTATATCTCAGGGAACATTACGTAAATCCCTCTTTGAACGTAATTAACATTGAAATGGCGTTTTCGGACCGGTGGAGTCGTATTTACCATAATGGACTCATGTTGTAAATATTAACAAGATGGCCGCACTCTATTCCAATAGATAACCCAAGGAGAGGCTCCCGCAGGTGGCGAAAAGGGAATCCTTCTGCTCAGACGAGTGAATAATGAATAGAAATGGCCTAATTCCGAGATGGAAGTCCGTAATGCGATTTCTAGAGTGGAGGACAGATTTGCACCTTCTTCTCTCTCAATTCAAGAAGCATTAGCGGACTACAGAATATATTTTTACTCGATTTTAGGTCTTATTTGATAAATAAAGCATGAAAACCGCACTTTTAATTGGCTACTAACAAAAACTGCTTTTCAGAATACCCAAAATCACTCCAAAGTTGAAATAAAAAGAAAATTAAAATTCCAAAAAAATTATTCCCGACGCACGAATTGATTTCTCCGCTAAAAGCTTCTCCATTCTATTCCTTGAAATTGATTAACTTGTTGTCCGATATATTTATGAGGACAGAAAAGTCATTTGAAGATCGCCGCTGTAAAAACCGGCCCCCATTCGATAGGACAAACGGATTCCGAAATAAAAGAAATTCCCCATTTATAACCTCGGTTTAAAAAAATAAGTTTTATTAAGATATAAAATTTTAATGTCAATTTGCCTATTTTGCATTTTGAAAAATTTACCATTTTGGACTTAATTTTTTTCAATAATGACCTCTTTATCTCTTCCCACTTAAAAATGAATCCCGCGGGGAGAATAATATGAATGCCTACCGCATACAGGATAGTAGCACATTCTTTCCGTAATCATTTTACGCCCGGCGCCCTCCCTCCGGCCATTTCTCAAAAGCCTCTTCTCCAAGAAGCCGAACAAATTAAATTATTTCCGCCTCTAAGTGGTACTAAATCATATCGATGTCTAAACTAACCTTTAATCGATACTTTTTAATTTCTTTTTTATCATCCGAATCACCTTTTATTGTCTTTAAACGGCTCATTTGAAATTTTTGAAAATATAGAAAGGTTAAGTGGATCCCTAGTATGGTACAATTTAATATCTTTTATCAAAGTTTAAAATTAAAAGAAAATTGAGTGGCGCCAAAATGGGTTCGGGTAACACTGTTATTCTGAACGGCACGCGCGATAGGGATGGGACATCGAAACAAAATATCGATATTGGTATCGGATCCAATATCGGAAGGAAATATCGATGGCGATATTATATCGGGCTTGAAATATTAATATATCGATATTTGAAAAAAAATTGATTAACTAACGCCTTTTGCTATTCACTATCAAAATCCAATACCTATTATTTTAAACAAATGAGGCGCTCCGGGTACGAAGGGCGAACTCGACATCGGACAAATTTTTTTAACTTCCTATTCACTATCAAAATCCAATACCTATTATTTTAAACAAATGAGGCGCTCCGGGTACGAAGGGCGAACTCGAAATCGGACAAATTTTTTAACTTCCTTAAAGAAGTTATTGTGGGGAAGGGTCTTCCAATTTTTTTTTCATTTTCAGATTCTAGACCTCTTGGTGAATACACCCATATAATTATTTTTATGTTGAGTTCGCCATTTTTTCCTTTTTAAATACGTAAAAACCGAAACTTTAAAATGCGAATACTGTATCTCGAAACTACGTTTTGTCGAGTTCGCCCTTCGTACCCGGAGCGCCTCATATTATCTTCTACATCTCTCGTTTTCTTGACTAAAGGCGTGAAGATAAATCCACATCCAGTTTCCAAATATAAAAAAGAAGATAAGTGCGATGAAACAGTTAGGAGGCAGTACCGGTACCGGTAACCGGCGGGTACCAACTACCCTTATCAATGCTGCCAATACAATTACAGTTTCCAAACAATCCAAACCCAAGCGAAAGAATTACGTTCAATTTCACTTAGTATCTTTTAATATCAATTTTTCTTTTTCTTTCTTCTTTAAATTTTAAATAGAAATTAGAAAATATCGACTATCGTGCCTCTATATCGATATTATAAAATATCGGAAGGTACTATATCGATGGGAAAATATTGGATATCCGAAGGGAAATATCGATATTCCGATAATATCGACTATCGATACCCATCCCTAGCGCGCGATAGCCTTCTTGAAGGCTATACTAACGTAGCCTTTTCGTTAAACCCTGTTGCTTTGTTTTTCTCTTCGAATTCCTCAGCAATTTGAAAAGCATCGTTGTATTGAAAAAATATGATATAAACATTGATTTTTCTTTTCGTTGTGACTTGTGAATCAAAAAGAAAGGATCAATAATCGGTGGCTGGTGAGTCTACTTTTTGTTTTTTGAGTTTTCAGTTTCCATTTCAGGTTTGCAGTCTATTGGCCTTCGCTAAAAATGCGAAAATTTATGACTTTGTAGCGCCTTTAATATCTAATTTTTGAGGTTTAGCATTTTATGATAGTAATTTCCAGTATGCCCACTAATCTTCATAACATTTCTGCGTTTTCTATCGAAAAACACCCTGTTTCTACGGGTTTTTCTTCACCCGTTTTATTGAATTTCCTGGTATTTTGGGGAGTTTACGACGGATTTTGGTTTTTATTTGGTTTTAATAAATAAAAATTGTAGGAAATTTAATTTTCTATTTTGTACTTATTTATTTTTTTCTAGGATGCACCACTTTCGGAAAATTTTTTTTTAAAATAAATTTATCTTGAAAACAGTGCGTCCTAGAGAAAAAATGAATAGAACAAAAATTAAAGAGAATTAAATTTCCAACAGATTTTATTTCGTGCATTTTTTCAATATCTGTAACGGTTTACGATTTACAAGCCTTTAAAAATTAACCTTCTTAATAGTTATACTTCAATAACCTTCTTACACGGAGAAGGTCAACTTTTGATGGACTTTAACGCTTAAAATGTTCAAAATTTTGAAAAAATGAACTACTAGGTGTACAAAATGAAACTCGGCTAAAATCTACAAAATTCAAATTTACCCTGTGGCTGAGTTTCATTTTGTACACCTAATAATTCAAGAAGATTCTCCTAGATTGCGTTAGCGCTGGATGACGTAATTTCTAGTTTTCAAGGTCACCTGTTTTATCAACATAAAGAGCAAAAAATGGATGGGAAATGTCGAGGTGGAAAAAAAGTTGGTATTGAATTAAAAGAAATAAAAAACAAATCAAAGGTTGACAAACTAGAAAGACTGAGACTAATTTTCTAGAATGTCAAACAAGATCTGAAGAACGTTTAGTCGGATAAAAAAAATGTCACCCAATTCCTGTAAACGACATTTTATAAAAAAAAGAAGGAAAAAAAGTTGACTACCGTAACTTCAACGGTACTGATGAAGATGTCATAATACCCGACAATCTTTTCGATCAGCTGAATAATCCCGACGAGTTTAATACTCGTAAAAATATCAATTTTAAGAGGCTGAGCGAGAATGATTCGTTCCCCCTTCGGGACCGTTTAATTGACATGTCCCTACACCGTCCTCGCCGTAAATGGACGTCCAGAATCCGAGAGTTGATAAATCAGGTTCGGACTCCTCCTAATTGGACGACGTTATAAAATTATAAACAAGGCTGAATGGGGTTCGAAAGTAAAGCCCGGAGAGGGGTGGAGGAGTAGGACGTTAATTTATAAATTGCCTCGCGCTAATTGCCCTTGCTTAGTTTTACGGGTTCCCGCCAAAAAAAAAACCGGCATGGCTGCTTTTTAATTAAAAATCCCCCTCTAGCTTCTGGGCAATAAAATTATAATTACATGTTGTTAAAAAGATATACAGTAGCTGATTTATTTGGCGCCGGAAGTTATTTAATTTATACCATTTTTTTTAATAATAAAAAAAATTAAATAAAGATTCTTAAAATCAAAGTTAAAATCTAAAAGGATAGTAGATTACAAGATTTATATTTAAAAAATTATCTATGGACATTTAGGACTTATCTTGCTGAAGATAAAAAAAGAGGAAAAGTGAATTTTTTTCAAAGCATTTGGATATAAAAACATTTGTCTTATGCAATCTCAGGTAGATTCGTATCAAAGTACTGGTTTGTAGAGCTTCCAACGAAAACTTCCTTAAAGAGAAGTAACGATATAGGAGGGGGAAGTATATGGGAAGGGGAAGTATATAGGAGGGGGACATATAACGGAAGGGACGTAAAACGGAGGGGGAAGTATAACGGGGGGAAGTATGTGGGAGGGGAAGTGTAACGGAGGGGGAAGTATAACGGGGGGAAGTATATGGGAGGGGAAGTATAACGGAGGAGGAAGTATAACGGTGGGAATTATATGGGAGGGGAAGTATAACGGTGGGAATTATATGGGAGGGGAAGTATAACGGAGGGGAAGTATAACGGGGGGGAAGTATAAGGGAACGAAAGTATAACGAAGGAAGGGAAAGTAGAAATGAAGGGGAAGAATAAGGATGGGGAAAGTTTTTTTGAAAAAGTTTTTTTTTTCGAAAAATTTCCCGGTTATTTTTAAATATTTTTTTAATTTTAATTTTAATTTTTTTTGCTCTGAACTCAATAAAATGGGAGTTTTTACACCATAAAATCGAGGTGAATGATCCAAAACTCATTAAAATGAGTGTTCAACGCTCAAAACTCAATAAAACGGGTGTTTTTACACCATAAAATCGAGGAAAATGATCTAAAGCTCATTTAATAGAGCGTTCAACGCTCAAAACACCATAAAACGGGTGTTTTTACACCATAAAACCGAGGTAAATGATCCAAAAATCATTTAAAAGTGTGTTCAATGCTCAAAACTCAATAAAACGGGTGTTTTTACACACAAAAATCGGGGTAAATGATCCAAAACTCAATTCAAAGAGTGTTCAAAGCTCAAAATGGGTGTTATTACACCAAAAAATAGATAAAAACTTTCGCTTTTTGGGCCTGGAAGTAGGTATAGAATGATGGTTGTATACTATAGGTGGAAGTGTTGGCCAAAAACTACAGAACGTATTCTTTTTTCTTCTGATTTTCAGGCTCATTGATGAGCCATAAACTCCCATTTTACCAAGTTTTGGGGCTTTCTAGTCAGAAGTTTTCCGAGGAACTTCGGTTTTTAAAAATATTTTTTTAAAATTTAAATTTTTATTTTTTTTCGAAAATTTTTTTTCTGAAATTTTTCTGTTTTTTTTTTTTTTTTTTTTTTTTTTTTTTTTTTTTTTTTTTTTAATTTTTCAAGTTCTTTTTTTCGAAAATTTTTGCAGGTGTCAAGGTAGAAATAATGGGGCTCTTTGGCCTAGGGATGTGCCTCTCGTAATTGGTAGAAGTATGAAATTTCTCCCTACTTAAAAAATCGTTAATATTTTTTTTAGCCTCTACAAAGCAGATTTGCTTAGGGAAACACCCAAAAAAGAAAGGTTTCTAAGAATTGAAAAAAAAAAAAAAAAAAAAAAAAAAAAAAACGAGAAAAACGCTATAATTGCTGCTGTTGTGTTTGTACAAATCGGTCCAGCTGTTTCTGAGAATCAAGGAATAAAATGGCAGTTCATGCAAAACATTGGGATCCGGTTGTGTTTTTAGCATTTTATTTACTTTTATGGTTGTTAGGTATGTGTAATTTAATGTTAGGGTAACATCTTGAAATGAATAGGATCGGATGTTGAAAGGGCTCGAGCCCCACCTCGGTCATTTATTTAGTGGGCACAAAGGTCGGTAGCGGGACAAGCTATAGAGTTGTCCTCGACGATAGCATCTCGGACGGGGGAGAAGAGGACTCCTGGTGCCCCCCCTTATAAGTCGAACCGGCTAAGACACGATTTGTTCATCGCCCAACTCCACCTACGGAATTAACATCTTTTCTAAATCAGGTAAAAAGGTCCCCCCGAAAATGCTAACAGGAGAGGAAATTTTCCTTTCGCCAAAGATTTTGGTTTGCAGAACAGATATTTGGTGATGCGATTGGTGGGATCTAAAGCAATGAGGCCCTATCCAAACTTAAGGTTTTTTCCTTTGGCGTCATAGCTCATCAGCGAGCTTAGTATTTGGGGCTCAAGTTTTCAGTGGGCTGGGGTTTCAGAAGGATTGTAAAAAAGCCTTCATTTTACTTAACCAATAATTCCTATATGATTTACTTAACCATTGAGGAACAATGACTGTGATAACGGGTATCTCACGACGCGCTTCGGCTAAAAAAGCCTCGTCAGGTGAGCTATTCACTCTATCACAATCATTCTTCATTGTACTTCTTTCAAATGAGCTTTGGATCATTTACCTCGATTTTATGGTGTAAAAACACCCGTTTTATCGAGTTTTGAGCGTTGAATACTGTTTTCAATGAGTTTTGGATCATTTACCCCGATTTTATGGTGTAAAAACACCAGTTTTATCGTGTTTTGAGCGTTGAATGCTCTATTAAATGAGTTTTAGATAATTTCCCTCGATTTTGTGGTGTAAAAACACCCGTTTTATCGAGTTTTGAGCGTTGAACGCTGTTTCGGCGAAGTTCGGCTTGTAAAAAAGCCTTCATTTTACTTAACCAATAATTGAGGAACGATGACTGTGATAACGGGTATCTCACGATGCGTTTCGGCTTAAAAAGCCTCGTCAGGTGAGCTATTCCCTCTATCACAATCATTCTTTTCACTGTGAACCTGTCATAAAAATTTGAAAAACCAGTAATGAGGTGGTGAGTGGCTCTATCTCTTGGAGAACGGTGGCGGCGGTGAGCTTCCGTGGAGACGGTTAGTTTCCAGCTTCCCGCTGTGTCTACTAATTCCTTAAGAGATAGGGTTCACAGTAAAATGAAGAACGATTGTGATGGAGGGAATAGCTCACCTGACGAGGCTTTTTAAGCCGAAACTTCGCCGAAACAGCGTTCAACGCTCAAAACTCGATAAAACGGGTGTTTTTACACCACAAAATCGAGGAAAATGATCTAAAACTCATTTAATAGAGCATTCAACGCTCAAAACTCGATAAAACGGGTGTTTTTACACCATAAAATCGAAGTAAATGATCCAAAACTCATTTAAAAGTGTGTTCAACGCTCCAAACTCGATAAAACGGGTGTTTTTACACCATAAAATCGAGGATGATGATCTAAAACTCATTTAAAAGAGTGTTCAATGCTCAAAACATGATAAAACGGGTGTTTTTACACCATAAAGAGGTAAATGATCCAAAACTTATTAAAAAGTGTGTTCAACGCTCAAAACTCAGTAAAAGGGGTGTTTTTACACCACAAAATCGAGGAAAATGATCTAAAACTCATTTAATAGAGCATTCAACGCTCAAAACTCGATAAAACGGGTGTTTTTACACCATAAAAACGAAGTAAATGATCCAAAACTCATTTAAAAGTGTGTTCAACGCTCCAAACTCGATAAAACGGGTGTTTTTACACCATAAAATCGAGGATAATGATCTAAAACTCATTTAAAAGAGTGTTCAATGCTCAAAACATGATAAAACGGGTGTTTTTACACCATAAAATCGAGGTAAATGATCCAATGCTCATTGAAAAGTGTGTTCAACGCTCAAAACTCAATAAAGGGGGTGTTTTTACACCACAAAATCGAGGAAAATGATCTAAAACTCATTTAATAGAGCATTCAACGCTCAAAACACGATAAAACGGGTGTTTTTACACCATAAAACCGAAGTAAATGATCCAAAACTTATTAAAAAGTGTGTTCAACGCTCAAAACTCAGTAAAAGGGGTGTTTTTACACCACAAAATCGAGGAAAATGATCTAAAACTCATTTAATAGAGCATTCAACGCTCAAAACTCGATAAAACGGGTGTTTTTACACCATAAAATCGAAGTAAATGATCCAAAACTCATTTAAAAGTGTGTTCAACGCTCCAAACTCGATAAAACGGGTGTTTTTACACCATAAAATCGAGGATAATGATCTGAAACTCATTTAAAAGAGTGTTCAATGCTCAAAACATGATAAAACGGGTGTTTTTACACCATAAAATCGAGGTAAATGATCCAATGCTCATTGAAAAGTGTGTTCAACGCTCAAAACTCAATAAAGGGGGTGTTTTTACACCACAAAATCGAGGAAAATGATCTAAAACTCATTTAATAGAGCATTCAACGCTCAAAACACGATAAAACGGGTGTTTTTACACCATAAAACCGAAGTAAATGATCCAAAACTTATTAAAAAGTGTGTTCAACGCTCAAAACTCAGTGAAAGGGTGTTTTTACACCACAAAATCGAGGAAAATGATCTAAAACTCATTTAATAGAGCATTCAACGCTCAAAACTCGATAAAACGGGTGTTTTTACACCATAAAATCGAAGTAAATGATCCAAAACTCATTTAAAAGTGTGTTCAACGCTCCAAACTCGATAAAACGGGTGTTTTTACACCATAAAATCGAGGATAATGATCTAAAATTCATTTAAAAGAGTGTTCAATGCTCAAAACATGATAAAACGGGTGTTTTTACACCATAAAATCGAGGTAAATGATCCAATGCTCATTGAAAAGTGTGTTCAACGCTCAAAACTCAATAAAGGGGGTGTTTTTACACCACAAAATCGAGGAAAATGATCTAAAACTCATTTAATAGAGCATTCAACGCTCAAAACACGATAAAACGGGTGTTTTTACACCATAAAATCGAGGTAAATGATCCAATGCTCATTTAAAAGTGTGTTCAACGCTCAAAACTCAATAAAGGGGGTGTTTTTACACCACAAAATCGAGGAAAATGATCTAAAACTCATTTAATAGAGCATTCAACGCTCAAAACACGATAAAACGGGTGTTTTTACACCATAAAATCGAGGTAAATGATCCAATGCTCATTTAAAAGTGTGTTCAACGTTAAAAACTCAATAAAAGGGGTGTTTTTACACCATAAAATCGAGGTAAATGATCCAAAGCTCATTTAAAAGAAGTAAAATGAAGAATGATTGTGATGGAGGGAATAAGTCACCTGACGAGGCTTTTTAAGCCGAAGCGCGTCGTGAGATACTCGTTATCACAGTCATTCTTCCTCCATTATTGGTTTAGTAAATTTTAAAAGCTTCTTGTGGAATACCTACGCAATAAAAATTATAATATCAAAGCCTTCATTGTTGACCATAAAATGCTGATGCTGATTGTTCCTTTTATTATAGAAGAGTGTCTTACTTGTTTGCCTTACCGCTGCCACCAGTTTTAGTATTCTTGATTGTTTCTAAAGGGAGATACAATTATTTTCAGAATTTTTTTTATCTTAAAGCATTTCCGCATCCATAAAATTCCTCTTATACAGGAATAAAATTATCAAGTCCTTTTTTTTTAAATCTAAGATATTTTTTTGATTTAAAAGACGACAAGGTTGTATATTAATCTCGAAGCTCGGGAGAGAATTAAGTCATAAAAATTACCGATAAGGGAAAAAATACCGGCGGAATTATAATCAAGAAATAAAATTCCGAGCATAGTTGTTTTTCTGAAATGGGCGGCGAGGAGGAGGGGGACGTCTGGGACGGGAGCCGTTGGATTCTTGGTGGACCCAGTGTGGGAACGGGCCGTTTTACTGCCCGTAAAATTTAATTAATTTAATTCAATCTTCATACGAGGAGAAACTGGACGAAAATGTCAAAAGAGCAATAATCCGGGCTTTCTTTTCCAATATCCATAATCAGTCGACGAGCGGCAGAGATGGGCAAAATCATAGGAATATTTTTCTGTGATTAAGAATAAGATTAAAATCACACTCACGAGTATGATTAAGAATAAAATCTTAATCACAGGAAATCTGTGATTAAACTCTTAATCACAGGAAATCTGTGATTAATCTCAGGAAGTCTGTGATTAATCATAGGTAAATTATGATTAATCATTGGAATTTGGGATTAATTAAGGAAAAAGCTTGATCAATCATCAGAAAAATTGTGTAATCACAGGAATCTGTGAATATTGTCACCTCTGATCACAATTTACTCTCAATAACTAAAAACTCAAAATCTATCAATTTCTAAAACTCCAAAATTTCAATTTTAAAACTCCAAAAATTTATAATATTGACAAAACAAAATTTTTGAAAAATAAAATGTACAATATGGATTATTAATAGTTATGGTAGTTCAACTGAAGTTTGCTTATTATTTTATGAATTATAAATAATGGAATTAATGGAATAATTTTATACTTTACGCTTTAATTAATTTTGACAAACCAAAATATTTAAAATGTCATATCTACAACACTTTAACTTCTTTAAGGAAGTTAAAAAGGCCAAGCAAAATTAATACATTTTTTAAAAATCTAAAAAAAATTTCTAGTTTTTCAAGTTTAAAGCCTTTTTTTTAGCTTGAATAATCCATATTGTACATTTAATTCCAATGAATAATCATTATTTCCCTATGATTAATCACATATTTCCTGAGATTAATCACAGATTTCCTGTGATTATGAGTTTAATCACAGATTTCCTGTGATTATGAGTTTAATCACAGATTTCCTGTGATTAAGAGTTTATTCTTAATCATACTCGTGAGTGTTAATTAAGAACTTTTAATCTTATTCTTAATCACAGAAAAATATTCTTATGGATTAAAATCTTAATCATATTCATGATCATAATCTTGATCATAATCATATTCATGATTAAGATTTTGCCCATCTCTGCGAGCGGTAAAGCCTCTTTGAAGTTCAACTAATTTTTCATGATTTGCCAAACACTGAAATTAAGAGGTCGAATTTTACAAGAAGCCTGAAAATGATCTTTTATGTAAATCAAAAACTGTCAAGCCGTGAAGGTTGTGAAGAACGGGGGGAAATGCTGGATGATTAATGACCCATCGGAGAATGAAGTACGCGTAATTAATAACCATCTGCGCCCTCTAATTATCTAAACCCGTGATTTCTTTCCCGAGTGGGCACTTGATGTCTTGATACTGGGAGCGACTGATGAATTACTTTTAATAAACAACCCGCGGCGAACCCCGAGACAAGTGTTTACCCAAACGAGAGCTACTTTGTCCCTGATATCTTCATTTTGATGCTTCAACGATAGGATTTTAGTTTCTTTCAATCATTTCATTCATATTAGCTTTGTTCCAACCACAGTTTGAAACTGGTTAGAAACTCCTGGAGCATGCGCAGAAGGATTTTCACTTCAGATTTGACGGACAAACGATTCGTACGACGTCAAGTTTGACGTCCAAATCCTTCTGAGCATGCTCGACTTTGAAAAAAAGAAAGTTTGGGGGGGGGGAGACTAGGAAAGGTCCAAAAACCGTGTTTTTAAGTTTAAAAATCGAGGAAAATGACCTAAAACTTGATATAGACGCCGTTTTATGCTAAATTAATCAATAAAAGGGGTGTTTTTACACCATAAAATCGGGGTAAATGATCCAAACTTATTAAAAAGAGTGTTAACCGCTCAAAACTCGATAAAACGGGTGTTTTTACACCATAAAATCGAGGTAAATGATCCAAAACTCATTTAAAAGAGTGTTCAACACTCAAAGCACGATAAAACGGGTGTTTTTACACCATAAAACTGAGGTAAATGATCCAAAACTCATTTAAAAGTGTGTTCAACGCTCAAAAGTCGATAAAGCTGGTGTTTTTACACCATAAACTCGGGGTAAATGATCCAAAACTCATTAAAATGAGTGTTCAACGCTCATATCTCGATAAAACGGGTGTTTTTACACCATAAAATCGAGGGAAATGAACTAAAACTCATTTAAAAGATAGCATTTTATTTTCTTACAATCGTTATATTAGCTTTGATAAACCGGCGTCTATGGTCCATATCAAGTTTTAGGTTATTTTCCTCGATTTTTAAACTTAAAAACACGGTTTCTGGACCTTCCTAGTCCCCCCCCCCCCAAAAAAAAAAAAAACCATTACCTTCCTAACTTTATAGCGTCCCGCTTTTGAAGTTTGGACGTCTGGTCACCTCATGGTAGACAGTTTTTTGGGTTTTATGGATTTTTTTTTTCATCTACTTTCTAAACCGATGGGTAATATAAACGTCAATTTTATATTTGATAGGTTTTTCACTTTCAAAGTGTATAATAGATTAAAATTAAAATAATGGTGGCTATTTAGAATAGTTACAAGTAAAAAGAACATGTTTACTAATGGGCTTATTAATAAATTCAAAAGATAAGACGGCCAATTAATAATCTCGGTCGAGTCGAGTGGGTTTCAAAAGCGAGCTTCCATTTTTTTTCTTTTGAGGGCTTATGTTGTTTACACTTGAAAAATATAAATTTTTATCGAACTCATAAAAGATGCGTAGGTGTTCGGGAGTATCTACAGGGGTTTCAAGTGAGGCCGGGGACCTGCAGGGGTCTCCTCGACGGGGGGCTTTCCCCGATACGTCTCAATGCCTCTTGGATTAATCATCTGACAAATTACTGCTTCTATCTTCCAAAAGGGTTTCGACACATGCAAACGATGAGGACCCAAAAAAAAAAATGTTGGAATTCGTCAGGTAGATGGTTGAAAAAATCGTCGCTTCTGTTTCTTCAGACATGGAAAAATCGTATTTTCTAGGTTAAAATAAATAACAAATTAGGATTCTTGAAATCAAATTAAAGTGCGATTTTTATCTTTAAATTTTTTTTTCTCTTCCTTATGTATATTAGGTGTACATAATGAAACTCGGCTAAAATCTACAAAATTAAAATTTACCCTGTGGCTGAGTTTCATTTTGTACACCTAATAAATAAAAATTGTAGGAAATTTAATTCTCTATAAAGCACTTAATTATTTTTTTTCTAGGATGCACCATTTTCGGAAAATATTTTTTTAAATAAATTTATCTCGAAAACAGTGTGTCCTAGAGAAAAAAATGAATAGAATAAAAATTAAAGAAAATTGAATTTCCAACAAATTTTATTTAGTGCATTTTTTCAATATCTGTTACGGTTTACGATTTACAAGCCTTTAAATATTAACCTTCTTAATGGTTATACTTCAATAACCTTCTTACACGGAGAAGGTCAACTTTTGATGGACTTTAACGCCTAAAATGTTCAAAATTTTGAAAAAATGAGCTACTAGGTGTTTGAAAATCTACAAAATTCAAATTTACCCTGTGGCTGAGTTTCATTTTGTACACCTAATAATATGAAAAAAAAAAACTTTTTTTTGGACCTAAGGTATTTTATTGATAAAAAAGAATGTCGGGTGACTTATGCGTTGAGGGAGACGTATTTTATGGGCTACCTGAGTGGACCCTATGGCATTTGGAGGTTCTTTGATCTCGGAGCCGCCCTGTTAAACACCCATTAACGCCCTCGACTACAAATTGTCGCGCGGAACCGATTTACGAGCTCCCTTCGTCTTCTCCGGGCGACAATCGAGACCAACGAGTCATAAAACGAAGATATCTCAGACTTAGCCTACGAGGAGGACAGCTCAAGTGTCCGTAAATGATCATTTATTGGGGGTTGATGAATAGGACGACGTTCAAAAAAGGATTATAGACTGAATTTTAAATTGGAAATAATTCTAAAAGACGAGCCTTATTTTTTATTGTAGGTTATAACTTTTCATTCATTTTTTTCTTTCTTAACTGATTTTAGAAACATTATTCTCCAACAAAAGTATTCATAATAATATATTATTTAAATTTTATTCTTTAATTTCTTCAGAAATCTAGGATAGGGCATTTTGGGAGCCCTTTGCGGAAGTTTTGGGAGGGCCCGAGCATTTTGTTTCAAAAATGAGATAGCAGCACTTTCGCCCCTAAAATTACTTTCCTATATTTGAGCACTAAGAATCGTTGGAAAATTTTTTACAAAAGCACGTTCTCATTATTTTGTAAATACCTAGGCGGCATTGGGAGCAGTTTTTCCGAAAAAGTTTTCCTTTGGAAAATGGAAAACTTACTTTTCGACTACAACATTTTTTCCAAAAAAACTGCCAGCCATTTTGAAGGTTTTGATGAGTTTTTTCCAAAAACATATCATTTAAGAAAATAAGATGAATAGTTTCGTCGCAATCGTTTTACAAAGATTTTGAAGAAAATGATGGGTCGCTGCCGAGGTGATTTTCAATTTTTAAGTGGATTCTTTTTTTTTTTTTCTACAAAAAACCGAGGCCTAAAAGAAAGGAGAAAAAGAGTTTTATCGGCCAAAAAATGAGAAAAACTATTGAAAACGTGGTCCGTAAATAACAACCAAGCCAAAACTGAGGTCCGAACCAAATATAAGGTCTAAAACCAAGAAAAGCGCAAAACAAATCGAGGAAACCGGGGTTTTTTCAGCCATAAAACCGAGAAAAACGCCCGAAAATCTTTCTGAAAGAAATAGGGGAAAAAAACTTCATGAAAAACCGGTTACAATGAGGTTTTTTGGGCTCCTACACGCCTTATTTCCTCAGAGCCGACAGTAGTTTTTATTCAGACGAGATTTCTTGTCATTCCTTGTACGGCGAAGGAACAATTTGGGATTAGGTAGTTGGGGAAAGGGTCAAATACTCAGATCGATGGTTAAGATATAAGGTTTTTATTTCTAAGAATCTGGTTTTGACAGAGGTCTGTGAAAGAGCCTTCCAACAACATCCCGCTAATTAATTAGGCTCACTTTTTTTCATTCTTCGTTTTTAGTTTTCAGCCTCCCAGTCTTTTTTATAGTCTCACTCTCTCCGATGTAAAATTACCCCCGAATCACCGAATTCCGATTTCACCATTCCTCACTAATTGGATTTAATTTGTCCCAGACAATAGTCAAAACGTTATTTCCGTCCCTTTTTATTTCACAGCGAAAACGCCGAATTAATTCGAGACCCCTATTGTGTATAACTCGTTAGTTTAGACTCAAACCGTATTAAGAGTGGGATTCACCATTGATATATGTGTATAAATGACCGGCTTCCAGTTAGAATTTCTTATCCTTCCAGAGCCACCATTGTCTTGTCTTTTCGACTCGGAGTTGTTTATTTTGAAGACTTACCTACCAACTAGATACCCCCCTTCTTTATTTAATACTCGACCTAAAAGGAACTTTATAACAACTTGTATAAGAAAATCCTTTTTTTACTTCTTCCCTTCCATTTATTTAATTCGAACCCAATTAAAATTTCTGAGTGATTACCGTCTGCGATGCTAAAACTTCAAGAAATTGTTCACCGATTTTAAATTGAACCTTTAGATAAAACTACCTTTTCGTTAAAAATACTTTGAATACCTTATAGTTTGTTGGCCAGTTACCAATTTTTCAAATCTCAGGAGTAAGGAAAGGGGTTTTAAAAATTCATTTCAACCTGGAAACCCTTTATCTTAAGGAGGATCATACCTCGGGAACATTTTGTTTCAAAAACAAAAGATCGCAGCACTTTCACCCCTAAAATTAGTTTCCTAAATTTAAGCACTAAAAATCATCTGAAATTTATTTACAAAATCTCGTTCTCTTTATTTTGTGAATACCTAGCCGGCCTCGGAAGCAGTTTTTCCTAAAAAGTTTTTCCTTTGGAAAAATGGAAAACTTACTTTTCGACTACAAAAGTTTTTTCAAAAAAACCGGAAGTCATTTTGTAGGTTTTGACGATCTCTTTTCAAAAACATATTACAATAATCAGCAGGAAAGCTCCTTCTTCAAAAAAACATAGGGAGTAGGAGACCTTACTCTTCTCGTCCCATTTACTCGTACCTGTAGGAGTAAAAAATGTGGCACCGCCAAAGAAGCATTGTTTCAACAAGCAATAGCCCTAATATTACCTTTGTTCCATCCACAGTTTGAAACTCCTGGAGCATGCTCAGAAGGATTTGGACGTCAAATCTGAAGTCCAAATCCTCCAAATGCTTCAGGAGTTACAAACTAGTTTCAAAGTGCGGTTGGAACAAAGCTAATAAGTATAACGATTGTAAGAAACTAAAATCCTATCTTTAAAATGAGTTTTAGATCATTTTCCTCGATTTTTTGGTGTAAAAACACCCGTTTTATCTGGTTTTGAGGTTGAACACACTTTTAATTGAGTTTAGGATCATTTACCTCGATTCATCGAAAAGTTTTTATCGATTTTATGGTGTAAAAACATCCGTTTTATCGAGTTTTGAGCGTTGAACACTCTTCTTAATAGAGGAAAATGATCTAAAACTCATTTAAAAGAGTATTCAAAGCTCAAAACGGGTGTTTTTACACCAAAAAATCGATAAAAACTTTTCGCTTTTTGGGCCTGGAAGTAGATATAGAATGATGGTTATATACTAGAGGTGGATGTGTTGGCCAAAAACTACAGAACATATTCTTTTTCTTCTGTTTTTCAGGCTTATTGATGATCATTCAAGAAAAACCCATTCTTCCAGAGTTTAACGACGGTTTTTCGGACCTTAAACTCCCATTTTACCAAGTTTTGGGGCTTTCTAGTCTGAATTTTTCCGAGGAACATCCATTTTAACGTTTTTTTACATTCTCTACCCCACTAATTCGGGCCTGGCAGAATTGAAGAGGTCTTTGAGAAATTAGAGGGCGAAAAAAAGAGTAAAAGTGGCAGGACAAAAAAAGTACTCCTGAATTATAACATTTTTCACCTCGGATCTTAATTAAAACTCGTGGAAGATTGATGGATATTGTAGGGAGGCTTCTCTCGCTCGAAAACACGGAATGAGTTAAGTCTCGATTAAACTTCCAGCTACCGTTCGAGTCGCCCGAAGGGCACGCATTTGTTGCCCAATTAAGTGATGGACTTTCTCATTTTTTTTTCTGCACTTTGAAATATCGGATCATCGCTCAACCCTTTGTAGAAGCCGATGCAAATGAACCGGACGCGCTTTTTCAAGATTTCGGACACGGAAAAAAATTCAAGTCGGCCACAAATGAAAGAGGAATAATATTTTTTTCGTTTGAAAACCGGTTATTTTTGCGAAATCCGAACAAATTGTAAATAATTATAAAAGACGTCGTTCGAACCCGATGAGCTATGTCCGAGGAGGGTCAATGGTTAGATGCAAATCTTAAAAAGGAGTTCCCAATTTGAATAAGGGACAAAGAAAATGAATCCCGACGGACGTCCCGCATACTAAAACAAAGATTGACAAAAACATCCTTTTCAGGATTATAAAACAACTTTTCAAAAAGAGAAAAGGTTAGCCTAAAAATTTACCTAAAATTGAGGTGATGAAGAATTTTTTCCATGGAACATTTTGAAAAATGAATGGACGTCCGAGTACAATGCTCGGCCCGAGATAAGAAGTGCCAACGTCCCCCAATATGAACACGTTATAAAAACTTGACTAATGATCTTCGAACATAAATAGAGAAGACGACCGATGTCTTCTCATGCTACCGTGATCGATATAAAATCCGATTGCTTGAGAAGTTTATTGTGTTAATCGTTTTTTCGATGACGAATGAGTTTTTACAAAGGGACGTTCACCGCTTTCGTCTCTCATTCTTCTAAAAAAAATTGTGATACCCTTGAAAGATAGGTTTTAAAAATGGGTCCTCTACACGTAGTACACAAGGATAGTTTCAAATTATTGCATAAAGTCTCTTTGTCTGTGGTTCCGGCCGGCCGTCCGTAGCATTTTTCCGGAACACTTTACGGCCACAGTTTTTAACCGATTTTCACCAAATTTTCACAAAATCTTCTTTAGTCGGAGAACAAGAGGGCGATTTTTGAATTTCGAAAAAATGGCGGAGATATGTCTGTTTGAAATTTTAAAAAATTCGCTTCGGCTGAACCGTTAATCCGATTTTTACCAAATTTTCACCAATTACTCCTTATAGTTTTTAAGAATTTTTGGTGTAAAAAAATTTCCACATTCTAATTATTAATTTTTTTAGTAGGGAGAAATATCATACTTCTTCGCATCACGAGAGGCACATCCCTAGGCCAAAGAGCCCATTATTTCTACCTTGACACTTAAAAAAGAACTTAGAATATTGTTACCAAAAAAAGTTAAAAAAGCGCAAATTTAATAAAGAAAACCCGGAAAATTTTTCGAAAAAAAAAATCGGAAAATCGAAAAAAAATCTGAAAATTTTTCGAAAAAAAAAGTCGAAAAATTTTTTGAAAAAAAAAACAAAACCAAAAAATCTTCCCTCTCTCTTATACTTCCCTTCCTTATACTTCCCCTCTCTTATACTTCCCCCTCCCATATACTTCCCTCTCCGTTGTACGTCCCCTCCGTTAAACTTCCCCTCCTATATTGTTGCTTCTCTTTAAGGAATTTTCGTTGGAAGCTCTTTAAACCAGTACTTATAAAGAAATCGCCATTTTTTTTAAATCCACCCCTTCGAAACCTTTTTTCTCTCTCTCTTCCTCTCTAAATTCAATTAAAAACATCGTCAAAAAGGGTTGATCCTCCCCCATTTTAAATCTCATGAACTTAAATCAAAAAGAGCTCATATTTTCATCCCTCTCACGTCCGACGAGATATACACGAGGCATGTTTATGCCAAAGTAGATAGGATTTTTTTTTTAGGTTTACTTTTTTTTCACCCCCGACAACATACGCCAGTATTAAATCATAGGTGACTTTATTTAAACCAAAACGACGTGTTTACGACCGAGATTAACAAATTTTATGAGGTTAAAAAAAATTTCATCTTCCCCCTTCATTATTTTTAAATTTTGATGTTTTTAAAATGAGGGAGAAAAATGAAAATTGCTTTTGGATGCATTAAATTTTTAATAACCGGTAGTTGTGATATGCGAATCACTGATATTTTTCTTCCCAATCACAGTTAGTTACTGATACAAATCACCGTGACTTAAGCTTTAAAAAACTGGTTTTCTTTTAAAGATTCGAACGATATGGAAGTTTACCGTGGCGGAAATTATCAAAAGGCAAAATTTCAGCAACCTTTCATCAAATCTTTTTTGTCTTTTCTTCTCCTTTATCTTTTTAAAACAATAAAAAGAACCAGTTTCTCGGACTCTTGTAGATATAGATATTTGTAGTGGCGCCGTCGATAAATCTCCACGGCAGCCTACTTCTTCGGAGTGGAACGGAAAGCCCCCATTCGTCAGGTATGAGTTAGACCCCATCATGAAAACGGACATAATTTCTTGGGCCTCTGAATTAATCAAAAGTTAGTCCCTCATTTGTCTTGGTTTCGGAGCCATTGTCTCTTTATTAACGACATCTTCGAAAATCTCTCGCCCCTACCGTTATTTCAAAAACAAATTATACGTGACACCACATTGATGACCTGTATAAATCATCCATCCCAAAAAGTCATGTTTTTCTCACTTTTTGATTTTTCTCACATTATCCGTGTTCATCTCCGTTTCGATACGTCAAAAACCTAGGATGTTATGTGATACTTTCATATAGGGGCGAAAAAAAAGGGGGAGGACGTTTCCTCCTTTTCGTATGTCCGGACTGTGTTGAAACAAAACGAAATTGGCCGATACCGACTTTTGTATCTGTCTCGATATTTCCTCTCGCTCTGACTTTTATTTCCGATAAAATTCACATTTTTTTTCCCCCAGGTCCATTTGAAAGGGAATAAACAAGTCATATGGTAGGGTTTTCTGATAATTTTGTTTTCCATGAAGCAATTTTAAAGTTTGAAAAAGTTAAGACCTTTTCTGTGTCGTTTTGAAAGTTTTTTGTCATTTTCCTTGGTTTTCAGGTCTAGAAACACCCGTTTAATCAGGTGACTGGCGCTTTAACATCTCCTTTACCGGTTTTTGGATCGATTTTATGGTGTAGAAACACCCGTTAAACCAGGTGTTCGGGTTTTCAACATTTTAAATCTAGGCTTTTGGTCTTTTTCCTCGATTTTCTGGTGTAGAAACACCCGTTTAATCAGGTGACTGGCGCTTTAACATCTCTTTTACCGGTTTTTGGGTAGTTTTCATCGATTTTATGGTGTAAAAACACCCGTTAAACCAGGTGTTCGGGTGTTCAACATTTTAAATCGGGGCTTTTGGTCTTTTTCCTTGATTTTCTGGTGTAGAAACACCCGTTTAACCAGGTGACTGGCGCTTTTTTTTCTCGTTTACCGGTTTTTGGGCCGTTTTCATCGATTTTCTGGTGTAGAAACACCCGTTAAACCAGGTGTTCGGGTGTTCAACATTTAAATCGGGGCTTTTGGTCTTTTTCCTAGATTTATGGTGTAGAAACACCCGTTAAACCAGGTGTTCGGGTGTTCAACATTATAATCGGGGCTTTTGGCCTTTTTCCTAGATTTTCTGGTGTAGTAACACCCGTTTAATCAGGTGACTGGCGCTTTAACATCTCTTTTACGTTTTTTGGGTCGTTTTCATCGATTTTCTGGTGTAGAAACACCCGTTTAAACGGGTAACTGGCGCTTTAACATCTCTTTTACCGGTTTTTGGATCGTTTTCATCGATTTTATGTGTAGAAACACCCGTTGAACCAGGTGTTCGGGTGTTCAACATTTTAAATCGTGGCTTTTGGTCTTTTTCCTAGATTTTATGGTGTAGAAACACCCGTTTAATCAGGTGACTGGCGCTTTAACATCTTTTTTACCGGTTCGTTTTCATCGATTTTCTGGTGTAGAAACACCCGTTTAATCAGGTGACTGGCGCTTTAACATCTCTTTTACCGTTTTTTGGGTCGTTTTCATCGATTTTCTGGTGTAGAAACACCCGTTTAATCGGGTAACTGGCGCTTTAATCTTTTACCGGTTTTTGGATCGTTTTCATCGATTTTATGGTGTAGAAACACCCGTTGAACCAGGTGTTCGGGTTCAACATTTTAAATCGTGGCTTTTGGTCTTTTTCCTAGATTTTATGGTGTAGAAACACCCGTTTAATCGGGTAACTGGCGCTTTAACATCTCTTTTACCGGTTTTTTGGGTCGTTTTCATCGATTTTCTGGTGTAGAAACACCCGTTAAACCAGGTGTTCGGGTGTTCAACATTTAAATCGGGGCTTTTGGTTTTTTTCCTAGATTTTCTGGTGTAGAAACACCCGTTAAACCAGTTGTTCGGGTGTTCAACATTTTAAATCGGGGCTTTTGGACTTTTTCCTAGATTTTCTGGTGTAGAAACACCCGTTAAACCAGGTGTTCGGGTGTTCAACATTTTAAATCGGGGCTTTTGGACTTTTTCCTAGATTTTCTGGTGTAGAAACACCCGTTAAACCAGGTGTTCGGGTGTTCAACATTTTAAATCGGGGCTTTTGGTCTTTTTCCTAGATTTTCTGGTGTAGAAACACCCGTTTAATCAGGTGACTGGCGCTTTAACATCTCTTTACCGGTTTTGGATCGTTTTCATCGATTTTATGGTGTAGAAACACCCGTTAAACCAGGTGTTCGGGTGTTCAATTTTAAATCAGGGCTTTATCTTTTTTTGGTGTATAAACACCCTAAGCCGCAGAGAACTTCAAATGGAGTTACTGCGATAGCAAGTTCAGGCTTATGGTTGGCATCCCTGTACAGCGCTGGCTGTTGCTGATTCAGCATGACTGCCAATTCCTGAAAAATAGAATTTATAGGGAGTTTCGATATAGTTTTTAAAATACCTTGTCCGGGTGTGCTTGAATGGAAAGAGCTTTTCTGATTGAAAGGACTTTGAACAAAAATGGTAAATCGCCTTCGACGACAGTTCCTGTACAAGCTGGGTTTTCCTTCATGAAATGATGAAGCGTCTGCCCGGTAGATTGAATGTAGGACTCGCCGCTCGGATGGGTTCCCATCCATAGTTCTGCGTACGGGAGTTTCTCGTCGATTTCCGTGGCGTTATTTGAGGCGAGAAGACGGGCGACGAGGCTCGAACTACCTAATTTACCCCAATCGTACATTTGCGCCGCACACGACAACTCCATTTTCACGATAGTTTATTTTAAGAATCAGAAGATCTCACTTTTTCCAAACCGAATCGTCATTTGTTAAGATTTGACATTTTGATAACCCTTATCAGATAAGAGATAACGTGTTCAAACTTGACAACGTTGCCGACGCTGATAAGTAGAAGGGATATTTCGATGGTTGGCTAAACTGAAGGTGCGTCAGCTGTTGGGTTCATCGTGTAACTATCGTGAGTTGTTTTATTTATTACCCTATTTAATTTTCATATCCGAAACCGTTTAAAGATTAATGAGAGGTCTCTCTGTATTTTATTAATTTGATGAGACATTCAGGACGGGAAGTTTTTATACTGAAGTCACCATGCATTGGTCCGGTAAGTTACTTATTTTAGCTTGTTTTTTGATTTCTCGAGTGATTAACGGACGATTTGTTAGCGAACTAACGACTGTTTAGCTGATGTAACAAATAGTCAAAAAATCTAATGACTGTTTTGCTAGTGATCTGAAGACTGTTTAGCTGACGATCTAACAACTGCTTAGCTGAATCTAATGAATGTTTAGCTGAAGATCAAAGGACTGCTTTGCTGAATCTAACGACGAATTTGCTGGTTATCGAAAGACTGTTTAGCTGACGAAATAGCCATTGCTTAGCTGAAGATCAAAGGACTTTTTAGCTGACAATCCAACAACTGCTAAATCTAACGACGGATTTGCTGGTTATCGAAAGACTGTTTTGCTGACGATATAAGAACTGCTTAGCCGAATCTAACGAGTGTTTAGCTGAAGATCAAAGGACTGTTTAGCTCACAATCTAAAAACTGCTTAGCTGAATCTAACGACGGATTTGCTGGTTATCGAAAGACCGTTTAGCTGACGATATAGCTACTGCTTAGCCGAATCTAACGAGTTTAGCTGAAGATCAAAGGACTGTTTTGCTGACAATCTACCAACTGCGTAGCAGAATCTAACAACGGATTTGCTCTTTTCTAAAGACAGTTTAGCTGATGATTTAACTACTGCTTAGCCGAATCTTTCGAATGTTTAGCTGAAGATCAAAGTACTGTTTAGCTGACGATAGAACAACTGCTTAGCTGAATCAAACGGATGTTTAGCTGAAGATCAAAGGACTGTTTTGCTGACAATCTGCCAAATGCTTAGCTGAATCCAACAACGGATTTGCTAGTTATCTGAAGACTGTTAGCTGACGATCTAACAACTGCTTAGCTGAATCTAACGGACGTTTAGCTGGCAATCTAACAACTGCCTCTGAATCTAACGACGGATTTACTCGTTATCGAAAGACTGTTTAACTGACGATATAAGAACTGCTTAGCCGAATCTAACGAATGTTCAGCTGAAGATCAAAGGACTGTTTAGCTGACAATCTAACAACTGCTTAGCTGAATCTAATGACGGATTTGCTCGTTATCAAAAGACCGTTTAGCTGACGATATAGCTACTGCTTAGCCGAATAACGAATGTTTAGCTGAAGATCAAAGGACTGTTTAGCTGACAATCTATCAACTGCTTAGCTAAATCTATTGACGGATTTGCTGGTTATCTAAAGACTGTTAGCTGACGATCTAACAAATGTTCAGCTGAATCTAACGCATGTTTAGCTGAAGATCAAAGGACTGTTTTGCTCACAATCTAAAGCTTCTTAGCTGAATCTAACGACGGATTCTCTGGTTACCTAATGAGTAATGACTGTTTAGCTGACGATCTAACAACTGCTTAGCTGAATCTAACGCATGTTTAGCTGAAGATCAAAGGACTGTATAGCTGACAATCTACCAACTGCTTAGCTGAATCTAACGACGGATTTGCTAGTTATCTGAACACTGATAGCTGACGATCTAACAACTGTTTAGCTGAAGATCAAAGGACTGTTTAGCTTACAATCTAACAACTGCTTAGCTCAATCTGGCAAAAGTTTAGCTGGAGGATGTAGCTGACTAAAGTGACTGATTTAACGACTGTTTGCTATTGAACTATCAAATGCTTCCTTGACGATGTATTAACAATTTAAGGTCTGTTCAGCTGACGTTCCATGATGTTCAGCTGTTTAGCTATCAATATGATGACTGATTAGTGACTAACTTAATGGCTGTTTATATAACAACTGCTAATTTGGTCTATAACTGTTTAACCGACTATATAACAACTGATTAGGTGAACAATCTAACGATTGTTTTGCTAAACAATGAATGTTTAGCTGATGATGTTACATCTATTTGACAGTTAATGACAATTTGACAAATTATTCAACAATATTGATGAAGCAAAGTAATAATTTAATTGTTGACAGATGCAAGAGATCTAGTGAGAAAATGGAGGGAAGACAACGTCCGAAAAAGTGAAGAACTCGTCGAAATATGGGAAGACGTACTTAGAGAAAATGTCCACAAACTGGGCGATGAACGTAAAAAAAAAAATCCCTTTTTTTTGTTCAACTTCAATTGATTTTTTTAGAGTTTTTAATTCTGGAACAAGTATGCGTCGGAGCTTTTGACTGCAACAGAATGGACATAGCGAACGATTGCCTTCAGGACCTTTCGAAACAGTTTCCAGGGAGTTTGAGGGTTCATTTACTTCAGGCTTTGCATCTGGAAGCTTTGGAAAGATACGATGAAGCTTTAGCACTCTCGACTCAATTATTCGTAGAGACGAAACAAATCCCGCGCCGCGGAAAAGAAAAGTCGCCATCATGAGAGCAAAATGCAATTATCAAGACGCCATAAAAGAACTTACCGACTACTTAAAAAAGTAATCACCTTTTGTAGTTTTGGCGATGTTTATTTTTTTTTAAGATTCATGGTTGATCAAGAAGCTTGGCAGGAACTTTGCGATTTGTACATTATGGAACAAGACTATGCCAAAGCTTCATTTTGTATGGAAGAACTCATTCTGCATAATCCGCATAATCACTTATTCCATCAAAGACTTGCTGAAATTAAATTTACTCAGGTCAGTCTCCGAATTGTCTCTCCGTTTAAAAATGTTTAAATTTTTAGGGTGGTTTGGATAACTATGAAGTAGCAAAGTCTTATTATTGTCAAGCTTTAAAGCTGAATCCTGAAAACAAAAGAGCCCTCTATGGCCTCTACATTGTAAGTAATTTTATTTTTTATTCTTTTCATTTTTTCCAATTTTTTTAAGACCGTGTGCAATATTAACAATTCACCGAAGTGCCCGTCGACAAAAAGAAAGAAGCTTCAAATTTGATGGAATGGGCTATCAATGAAATTCGAAATCGGTAAAGAGAAAACGCAATATGTATTTTTAACTTAAAATTTTTTTTCAGGTATGAAGAAGCCAAAATGGAAAAGAAATTGGCGTCGATAGAAACGATATTGAGTGGCCTTCAATTGAATTCATGAAATAAACATTAATTATGTTTAAATAATTTCTTTGTTTTTATGGGTGTTTTGCGATTAGGAAAATTGGAATGGTTTTTGAGATTAAAGAAAATTAGAAAAGCTTGAAAGTAATATTTATTCTTTCTCTATAAAATTTTTCATATTATTTACCATTTTGTTCAATTTTAAGTTGTGATATGCACCTTAAGATGTTACCTTATGTTTTCTATTTCTTCAAAATTATCAGGTCATTTCTTTCTGTGTTGTAAATAAAATTAAACTACATTAGTGGTTTTTATGTTAAGCTAAAGTATTGAAATTTCTTATCCAAATAAATTTATTACAAGTATTTATGATTTAAATTTTTTCTACATATGTGGAACTAAATTTTGAGTAAATATCGAGGATGTCTGAATGGAGAGAAAATTTAAGGACGTGGGATGAAAAAGTGGTTTTTGTGTTTAAAAATAAACTTTTTTCCGATGTTTGTTTCAACGTTACAGACAGCGAAGGGAATACTAAGGTTTTTTGTTATTTTTATTTTATAATTGTTTTTTTAAAGGTTTTTCCATCTCACCAATTCATTTTGAACCTTTCAAGCGAATATTTTGAGAAAAAGTTTAAAAATACGAAAGGAAAGCAAGAAATTAGTCTTACAAACATTGATATTGACGCATTCAAAATGTTTTTGAAGTAAAAAAAATTTAAATTAAGAACTTAATCATTTTTTAAAAGTTATATCTATTCTAATGAAGTGACAATTTATTCTGTGAAAGATGCGATTAATTTGTTTACGATCGCCAGACAATTTTTAATTAATGATCTTAAAGAAATCTGTTCGGATTTTGTCGAGAAGAGTTTAAATGAGTCAACTTATTGTGAAGTCTTGAAATTTGCGACTGAACATAAAATTGAAAATATCAATGAACTTTGTCAAAATGTAATTATTTTGGCAGGTTGTGTTAGTTTTTATCAATTATCTCGAAAACTATGAGGTCTATGGAAAAAATGATTAAGAAATAAAATAACCTACATCGAATTTCCTACAAAAAAGGTTAAGCACATAACCTTGCTAAAATGAAAGGTTTAGGAGTTACAGCTTTTTTTGTTTTGAACTTTGTGAAAATTCTAATCCTCATAGTTTTCAATCAATATTTGATAACATAATTATAGAAAATTCAAACTCACACAAGTGAAATTCTACGAATATCAAACTTCCAGTATATAGACAAAGATGCCATATTATTAATATTAGATCAAGAAATGTTGAGTATTTGCGAATATGATCTTTTTAAAATCGTTTTTGAATGGTTAGACTATAAAAGAGGAACAGGTATGGAGATATATAATCAATTTTTTATTTAAATTAATTCAGAAAATATTGAAAATGTGAAAAAAGAGATTATGAAAAAATTTTGTTTTTTAAATATGTCCGAGCAGCAGTTTGTAGAAGGTCCTGGTCGAAGCGGAGTTTTGACCGAGAGTCAATATTCTTCGATTTTCTCTCGCCTCAAGGGAGTCAAGTCTAAGCGCTATCCAGACGGTTTCAGGACCAAATTGCGAGAATTATATCAAGAATTGAGTTTTGAAAATTACAAATTTAAATATGGGCCAGAATCGGTGAAAACTTCCGCCATTTTTTCACCGTCGACAAAGATATCGATATAACCAAAATTCGAGTATGTTTTAAATTCTGTAAATTTTTAATTTTCTAGATTTTGTCCCAAATTGGACGACATGGCGATAAATATAAGGTCAACGTCGCTGTCCGAATAATGGAATGTGTGGGCGATCAGTGTTGGAACTGGAGAAATATGAGCCATTACACAGCCACACACGAAGTCCTTTATTCCGATTCATTTTATGTCAAATTCGATTTAGTCGCCAATGTTCAGAAAGATATCAGACATGCCATAATGATCGAACTTTACAACAACAGCTTATGCAAAACTTTAAATCTCGATAATGTCTCTGCTTTTTCGAATGGAGTCAATTTTAAATTTTTCAAATATCCGAACCAAAACTGCAATTTGCCAATCTCTTCGATTTGTTTTGAACAATAAAAAAAATGTTTGAGGAGGAAATTGGCGAGATTTTTCAGTAATAATGCATTTCAGGGAAGGTTATGGAACCTCCTATTGTGCTCTGTGGAGAAGACGTACGGAAATCATCAGATTCTTGATCAATTTCACTGTTAATTCTGTTATTTTCATCAGATTCTTGATCAATTTCACTGTTAATTCTGTTATTTTCAACATATTCTTGATCAGATTCACTGATAATTCTGTTATTTTCATCAGATTCTTGATCAATTTCACTGTTAATTCTGTTATTTTCATCAGATTCTTGATCAATTTCTCTGTTAATTTCTTCATTTCCCTCAGAATCTTGATAAGTTTCACTGTTCATAGCGTTATTGCCATCAGATTCAAGTTCCATTTCACTGCAAATTCCGTTATTTCCATCATATTCTTGATCAGATTCACTGATAATCCCGTTTCCATCATTGTCGATGCTCGACAGCGTTTCTCCAATAGATGGCATTTGAGGGTCTTCATAATTTGGACCCCATGAATCAGACGATTCTATTTTGAGATTTTTAATTTTTCGTCTAAATATTTCTTGCTCCAAAGATGAGATGTGGGAGGCGGGCTCATGTTTACAGGGGCTCAAACTTAGGGAACTCTGAGAACCGGAGATTTCAGAAGACCTTATGAGATTTCTGCTGCCAATATCCCAATTTTCGAAGTCTTCCGTTTTTGGTTCTGTCTTAACCTGCTCATTTGCGTCAAATTCGCTGTCCAACAAGCTTTCACAGTCTTCTATTTTTATCGATGTATTCTGCATAATATTGTTTTCCTTATATAGATTTCTGCTGCTAATATCCCAATTTCGAAGTATTCAGTTTTTGGTTCTGTCTTAACCTGCTCATTTGCGTCAAATTCGCTGCCAAACAAGCTTTCGTCTTCAATTTTTATGGATGAATTCAGGATGATATTGTTTTTCTTATATAAGTCAACCTGACTTATACTACTCTCGGTGGACGCCCATGTGCCGGGGTGTTCAGGTTCACTTTCTTTCTCCGATTTGATTGGTTGAAGGGGAAAATCCATCCTTTGTTCCCTTTTTCGTTTTTTTATTTTTCCTCCGATCTTCTCGGTAAATTTTGATCTGAAATGAGACATTAAATTTTTTTTCACTTTTCCTCCAACTAACTTATCGATCTTTCCCATTTTATTCGGTATTTTCAAAAAATCGTAACAGCGGCCCTTGATTTGGTCCTTTTGAAGAAACCCGTAGTAGTGGCGGATGTAATTTTCGACAGATTGAAACTCGTAGTTCATTTTGGCAGTTTTACTTCCGTAGAAGTAGTTGTACCAATCTAGAAGATCAGAGGTTATCTCTGGCTTCGGCAAAAGATCTAGAAACAGAAGGATGAGGAGAGGAGATGAAGAAAGGAGGAAAGAAGAGTGAGAAGAAAGGAAGGAGAATGCAAGGAAACCAAAGGAAGATTCAGTGAAAATTGGAAGGAAACTGCAGCCGAAAAACTGGCAACGGAACGGTCCGGGTTCTGGAAGTCTCCCAAAAACCAGATATGGACGGTAATATAATAATTTTTCTTTCGGAAAATTAAAATCTCACAAGGATTTTTCTACGGAATTTTGTCCTAAAATCCCACCCTTCTCCTCTTCGACTACGTCCCTGGAATATGGAAAAAACATTTAAATAAAAATAAAATAATTTCGTTGGTAACCTAAAATTAGTTTAAAATAATAAATTTAAGATAAAGGAACTCTGGATATCACATTGTATCGTAAAAATGAGAAAGTTCTTTTAAAAACTTACAAGGAACAAACGATCCGCTTGACATGATAGACTAGTCCGGAGCAACCGAGCAAACAATTTTTCTTTTTCTCTAAAATAGAAAAATGGACGCCATTTAAAAACAAATGACGTCCATCAAGTTAAAACTTGAAACCTAGTGGATGAGCGTTTTCGAAGCCTTTTTGATCGTAAGCGACAAAATATCCAAGGAATTTTATCCATAGGTAAATATTAAAATATTATGAAATATATAATCAATGATATGTTATTATACTATAAATATAATATCCGGCATTGGGAAGAACTAAAGTTAAAAAAATGAAGCATATATAATAGGATTACGTCATAAACACTCATAACTTAGAGGTTATGAATGGACTTTCTTGTTCAATGTTCATTCTTATTTCTTTTCTATTAGGTGTACAAAATGAAACTCAGCCACAGGGTAAATTTGAATTTTGTAGATTTTAGCCGAGTTTCATTTTGTACACATAGTAGTTCATTTTTTCAAAATTTTAAACATTTTAGGCGTTAAAGTCCATCAAAAGTTGACCTTCTCCGTGTAAGGTTATTGAAGTATAACCAATAAGAAGGTTAATTTTTAAAGGCTTGTAAATCGTAAACCGTTACAGATATTGAAAAAATGCACTAAATAAAATCTGTTGGAAATTTAATTCTCTTTAATTTTTATTCTATTCATTTTTCTCCAGGACGCAAGGTTTTCAAGATAAATTTATTTAAAAAAAATTATTTTCCGAAAATGGTGCATCCTAGAAAAAAATAATTAAGTACAAATTTATAGAGAATTAAATTTCCTACAATTTTTATTTACTAGGTGTACAAAATAACTCAGCCACAGGGTAAATTTGATTTTTTTAGATTTTAGCCGAGTTTCATTTTGTGCACCTAATACAAGGCTTGTGAATGTCGCCCTTTCGTGTACAATGAATTTTAGTTTTACAGGACATAAAGAATTTTCACCCTTTTCTATGCCCTTACCAAAATTAATTTCATCCCTTTTTCATAGCTAACTTTTTCGACCAAAGGGCCGGATTATAGGTTTTCGGACCAAAGGGCTAGAATATAGGTTTTTTGGACCAAAGGGCCAGATAATAGGTTTTCCGACCAAAGTTTCAGAATATAGGTTTTTGGACAAAAGGGCCAGATTGTAGGTTTTCGGACGAAAGTTCCAGAATATAGTGTTTTCGACCAAAGGGCCGGATTAGAGGTTTTCCGACCAAAGTTCCAGAATATAGGTTTTCGGACCAAAGGGACGGATTATAGCTTTTCATAGACTTCCGAGTCAATTTGGATCTCTACTTCCAGTCTTCCCCATAATACATTGACGCTCATGCTTCTTAGTAATGTCGAAGCAAATTCAGTTGAAAAAAACGTTAAAAGATGATGTTTTATTGTGTGAAAAAAATTATGAAAAAGTCTTAAAAAAATAAAAGACACCAAGAAAAAACTTCATAGTTCGAAATATGTCTCCATTAATGCTTCGACCTCCTTCACATGCTTAAATTTAGACCCGGTCGCCGGTGCTGCTGCTGTATTTCTTCCATAATAGCTAAAAATATAGGAAAAATAAATAGACAATTTTTTTTCTCTTTTCAAAAACAACTTTTTATGTCCAAAAAAAGAACATGACTGTCAACACAATAAATATTTCGAAAACATAAATAATGATAAAGCAATCTTCCTTCTATTTACACTACACGTGACAATAAAATATTGGTGCTTTTTAATATCATTTTAAGTACAAGTTATGAGTACTTTTTTAAACAAATTACATGAATATATACATTAAAAAAAATACAAGACTATTCATTGATGTTGGGAAATGAAATAAATTAAATAAATAATGTGCGCTAAACTAAAATGTAGGCTATTTATACTAACGGGGACGTAGACAGCACAAGGGTTAAAAAAAAAGTCGTTCGAAATTCGTGGTTAACCATCCCCATTTTGGTGGAAAAAGGTGACACCGGTATCGGGAACCCGTAAGGTCCTAAAGGTTTGTTGATTTAAATTGACATGGCGTCGGTTAAGAGGCCGTTAAGCTCTTTCATGTACATCATTTTGCTTCCTGTAGCAGGCGATGCGGCTGTGGGCCTTCCAGCATAACTAAACAAACAAAATTATCAACAAAGAGTCGCTATAATAAAAAAAGAGTGTAAAAAAAGAAAGTGAATAATGAGAGAAGGGGACGGTTTCCCATAAACTCTCTCACCTAATCGTCCTCGGCTCCTCTTTGACGTCTTTAGCGTCTTCTGCGGGAGGCTCAGGAGGCGGTTGCGACTTTCCGAAAAGGGAAGAGAGGAAACCACCCCCGCTCTCAGTCTTTTGGCTAAAACAATTGTTTCCGGAATGTCGTTTTGTGTTTTTTTAAGTTAGTCATGCAGAAAGTTAGTAGTAGAAGGGAAAAAAAAGGTTTTACCAAATATCTCTTGATTTGTTCAAAGCGGTAGCGAATCTCGGCTGAATATAAGTCCACGATCCTTGGTTCTTGTGTTCCTCTTGAGCCCAGCATAATTTCGCACTTGGATATTTAGCACATTCAGCCCTGATCAGGTCGTACGGGAATGGTGAAATCTAAACAAAAGAAAGTAAAATTAGTGGAGGAAGAAACTCCTCTCCTTTTCTCTGAGAAAACAGATGATTTTTAAAAATATGATTCAAAATTTTGTAATGAAAATAGATTATGTAGTGGCTAACCTGTTCGACACGAGCGATAGCGATATCTTTTTCAAGTCCTTTTTCGGCTCTGGCTTTTTTCAGATCGTAATAAACTTTTCCGGAGCAGAAGAGAAGCTTTTTGACGTTGCTCGGATTCTCAGAAGCAGGCCCTTGATCTGGAATTATTCTAAAAAGAAGGATTATTTTAATGAATTGAGGAAGAATAGAAACCTTTGGAACGTCGTATTTTCAGTCATTTCGTCAAAGCTTGATTTAGCTTCGGGGTGCCTCAAAAGCGACTTGGGAGTCATAAGGACGAGCGGTTTTCTGAACGGGAGAGCAATCTGGCGACGGAGGATGTGGAAATAGTTAGCAGGAGTGGTGCAGTTGGCGACGATCCAGTTGTTGTCGTGGAGCTGTCGGATGGCGAACTCCTCGCTTTCGGGTGGCATGTAATCGGGATCGTCGGCGCTCATTTGCAAGAACCTTTCGAGACGAGCGGACGAATGTTCAGGTCCCATACCTTCCATACCGTGAGGCTGAAGCATAACAAGTCCTGATTGTCTAACCCACTTGGCTTGACCGGAGGAAATGAACTGATCGATAATGCACTGCGCTGTATTGTTGAAGTCTCCAAACTGCGCTTCCCAAAGAACCAACGCATTCGGATTCGTCATCGAATATCCCAATTCAAAACCTTCAAAAACCAAATAAAAAAACCATTAAGCATATTCTACATACCTAATACACCATATTCAGAAAGAGAGCTGTTGCATACGCTGTAGGGAGCTTGGTCAGGGTAAAGATTACAAAGAGGTCTGTAAGTTGCTTTATCTACAGTTTGATGGTGGAGAACATGATGTCTGTGAGAGAAGGTACCTCTTTCAACATCTTGTCCAGACAATCTGACATGAATACCTAAAAACTGCATTATTTATTGAGAAACAAAAAAAGTTCTTGCCTTCTTTTAATAAAGATCCGAAAGCCATCGCTTCTCCGAGAGCCCAGTCGACAGTTCTGTTTTCGACCATTTGCATTCTAGCTTTTAAAATTCTTTCGATACCCTTATGAATGACAAATTCAGCAGCATTCGGAGGAGGGGAAGAGAATCGTTTTCCGATGTGGACAAGGGTGTCTTCTTTCACACCAGTCGGCGACATTTTCAGCGGGTCTTTTCCTTCGAAGAATCCCGACCATGGCGAATCAAGCCAATCTTTGAACTTAATATGGGTCTCTTTCCCAGCATTCGAATACGCTTCTTCACAAATCTTGTCGTACTTATCTTTGACATCCTAAAAATAAAACAAAATAACAGATTTTGCTATAAGAGGTTATTAGTGGCTTACCTTAACTTCTTCTGCAGTAACAGTGCCATCGCCGATGAGTTTTTCTGCGTACTTATCCAAAGCTGGTTTGGTTTCCTTAATGATTTTATACATAAGAGGCTGTGTAAACATAGGTTCGTCCATTTCATTGTGACCGTTACGTCTGTAGCAGACCTAAAATATGGGATGTATAAAGAAGCAAAAAATTGTTGGTTAGTTACAATATCAATGACGACATCTTTGTGGAATGTGTTCCTCCATTCAGCAGCGATGTTGCAGATGTGCATGACGGCTTCGGGGTCATCGGAGTTGACATGGAAAATGGGAGCGTTGACAACACGAGCGACATCAGTGCAGTAAGCAGACGATCTTGAAAAACGAGGATCAGTCGTGAAACCAACTTGGTTGTTGACGACGATGTGGATTGTTCCATGTGTAGTATAGTCGGGAAGGTCGGACAAGTGGAAAGTCTCGAATACGACGCCTTGTCCGCAGAAAGCGGCATCACCGTGAAGCAAAATGGACATGACTTTCTTGCCTTCTCCATCGCCGCGGTAAAACTGCTCAGCTCTAGTCTTTCCCTGAACGATAGGATCGACTGCTTCCAAATGAGACGGATTCGCCACAACGGCAAGCCTGATGTTCTTGTTGGTCACACGGTTCAAACGTTCAATGTACGTTCCAAGATGGTATTTGACATCACCAGAACCCTTTTAAGGAAAAATCAATCATATCAAAATATCATTCACTTACATCATCAGCGGCTTCCAAAGCAGCAAATTGCGTGAAAATCTGTTCCAATGGCTTTCTGCAGACATTGGCGAGAACATTGAGACGACCTCTATGCGGCATTCCCATTACAATCGATTCAACTCCCAATTCAGTCGATTTATCAATAACTTGTTTCATAGCTGGGATCAATATTTCAGCGCCTTCAAGCCCAAATCTCTTTTCGCTTGACCATTTCCTAGCCAAAAACGCTTCAAAACTAAACAACAAAAATTAGACTATATCTCAACTAACGTACCCAGTAGCTCTAGTCAAACGAGCAAGAATAAGTCTTTTGGCGTTGGCATCTAATTCCATTACTCCAGGTGTTTCTAATCTTTGCCTAATCCAATTGCATTGCTCCAATGAATTTATAAACATATATTCAACGCCAATGTGGCGACAGTAAGTATCTTCGAGTCGTTTCAAAATTTCGCGAAGCGGCAAACTTTTTTCTTTTCCTCCAATAAAAGTTGTCGCTGGCAACTTAAATACACGATCCATATCTTGATCATCTATATAGAAATAACAATTAATATTTTTCTTCATTTTTTCAACCGAACAATGGCGATAGAAGTCCTGATGCAGTTAGTAATTAGTGTTTTATTTTAAAAGACGAAAATTAGCCAAACCAAGCCGAAAGCAAATTGAAAAAAACAAAATTTGGACTTCACAATTTTTGAAAAAATATAATAAAACACGGTTACATACTTTGTCTAGCACCACTGACTCTTTGACGCAGGAGCTGAGAATGGGTAATAGCCGATGATGATTTTACCTTGTCTAAAAAAATAAATCTAATGGGTAGAAAACAGCAGGCAGGATTAAAAGCGAAAAAAAAAGAAAAACAAAAAAATAATTGTTAAAAAATTGCAGACTGTTATCATGTGCACGATTGTCTACCAAAAAAATGAAATGAATTTTCTTTTACTGCGATTTTCTCAAATTAAAAACAACGACAACAAAAAACCTACCTTAAAAAAGACGAAATCCCATTTTAATTTTAAATCTTATATTGAAAAAAGAGATTTAAGTTTGTATACAGTGAAGTTCACGGTATACAGGCACAAGACAAAATGAAGTTGCAGTCATCATGCAAGTTGTATAAAATTTAAAATATGAACTCCCATGCTTTTTTGACTTTTAAAATTTTTTTGAGAGAGTAAAACTTTAAGAAAACTTACCGAAATTGTAGTGAGAGTATAACAATTCAGGTGGATGCCTTTCGTCAAGGTCGGCCGACGAAATTCCCAACGGGTCCAACTGCGCGATGTGATGTCCTCGAATCTGAACACATTCATGCCAGTCCACAAATTTATTAATAACAAAAAAGGTTAACAAAAAAAGGGGGAAACAAAAAAAAACCAAACCCCATGCTTATGTGTTAAATGAAAAGTTATTTTGACGTATTTTTTTCGAGGATGCCTTTTACGAATGCCTTACCAAGCATTTGATGCCTCACGACCAACTCATGCGGCTTCCCCTTACGTTCTTTAAAGGTTGAATGTAAATCAGCGTACATGATGCGCAAAGGATCAAGTTCTGCTACCAGATGTCCCCTTGCCTAATTTACAACACCAATTTCCATTTCAAAAATTAAAAACACCAGTAACAATGACTGAAAGACAATTTCTTAATAAAAAAATACTTTTTACAAAGGAAAAACCTTAAGTACCAAGGAAAAAGTAGGGATAAATATTAAGCCGAAAAAATTCTAGAAGAAAAATCTTAATTACTATTCTTAACTATGGGTTACACCTGAAAATTAGATTAAAATTTCCATCTAAAAGTAGGTTTTTTCCACTACATGACTTGATCCCGGATATGAGGGTACGTGCAGCATCCTTGTTGAACCGTAAAAAAAAAGTTATCAAAGATCCCCATTTAATTTTGTACTTAAATGCCCGAAATACTATAATTTTTTTAGGTGTACCTGATACGATCTAATGATGGCCTGAACAGCGAGATGGTCGTCGATGACTTTTTCGTTGATGGGCGCGGAGGCCATCGAACCGCCCATCATCGGAGCAAGGGCTGAGAGAGGAACGAAGTTCTTCGGTGGCTCTGCAAGTGATGGTGGAGCGACATACGCTTGGCCGGGAGCAGCACTCGAATTACGAAAGAATGAGTTCCACGACTTAAAAAAAAGCAAAATTTTTAATTTTCCAAGCTTTCAAGAAGAACCTGCTCAGCCAAATTTTGATCTAAGACTCAAAAATCAGGGGGTTTTTCCAAAAAACCAGAACTTGTTTCTGCAAGGGCAACCAAACTAACAGAAAACGTACAAAAGTGGAAATTATGCATGGCGAAAGATCATTTGATGCTTTTTTAGGCGTTTATTATATTTTCGCTTCTTCCTCTGTATTTCGGGTTCACTCTCTACATCAATTGAGTGAGTAGGACCTTTTTCAAGAATTCTTGTTCCTGAGCTTGCGTTGGCTTTACGTTTTTTCCCTTCATTATCGTATTTTGAGGTTTTTCCATTTTCTAATATGGCTGATATTTTAGAAAACTGGAGGTAAAATTTTAAATCTTAAACAATTTTTAATGTAAATTGAACTGATTTTGAATTTGAATAATAACACGTGTAATTTTAATCTAAAATTTTTTTTCTTTGATGCTGGAAAATGAGCAGATTTTGGAGGCAGAAAGAAGCGACTGACCAGAATAAGAAGCGAAAAGTTGTTTGAAACTTACGGGATGGACGCTGTTGGGGTCCTGAAGCCAAGCGTTGTACATGTCTTCGATATAACTTGAAGAAGAACCGTTTAAAAATGGTTCCGTATTCACCGCGGATTTGTATTTGCGGATTTGATAGTTGGCCGCAGATGGTGCCTTCATCGCCGCTGGCAAGTTGGTCAAAACGGGCGAATTCGCTGCACCTCGGACCCATGTCGCAAACTTCTGCCGCCCGGCGAAAGTCGGTATGAAAGGGACTAAATTATTCGCTGAGATCGAAGTCAAAGCTCGCTGCATTTTTCTAAAACAGAAAAATCGATTACATCATTTTTATTATGAACATGATGCAATAAGCTGGAATGAGCCAGCCAAGCAAACTTCTCCCCACAATTTTTTTTAAATTTTGATCTTTTAACCCATTAAAACAAACAAAAAAATATTTGCTTTCAGATGAAAAGAGGGCATTTTGAAGGTCAATTCCAAAATTATGGATAATGGAGACTTTCCTGATAAAAACGATTTACCGAGTCGACGCCCAACTTCCTTTGATATCAAATGCAAACTTTTTTATCTTTAGAAGTTATGCGCAAAAAAATAAAAAAATTAGGAAACTGAAATAAAAACCTGTTTATATGAACCAGTTAACAAGCGGCATTTCTATATTCCTTTTGTGTCTTTCATGATACTTTCATCATTTTTGGTGGGAGGAGAATTTAGTTTAAAAATTTATTAAATTTTGTGGATGTAAACATTTGGTTTTTAAGAAATTTAGGTATTTAATTGTTTATTATTTATTTATTTATAACAACAACAACAAAATAAAAGGAACTCCAAAAACTCCTGTAAAATGGGGTTTCTCTGCAAAAAAAAAAAAAAAAAAAAAAAAAAAAAAAAAAAAAAAAAAAAAAAAAAAAAAAAAAAACACCAAGTCAAAACACCACCTTGGTCAACACACCAAGGAAAACTCCCAAAAAAATCTTTTTTCTATACTTTTTCCCCTTCCTAATTTACTTGGTTTAATAGCTTTGTTCTAACCGCAGTTTGAAACTCCTGCGCAGAATTTGGACGTCAAATTTGACGTCGTTCTAATCGTTTATCCGTCAAATCTGAAGTCTTTTTATTTTCTAGGCCGTATAGATGAGAAAAACGCTCAAATAGTTGGATGAAGGCCTTGAATTTTAACTTTTTGCCTCCCCTTTTAAAAAGGTATTGTATAACTAAACGACAAGGCCAAACTAGAATCCAGTTTTCTTTTGAAGTAAAACAGACGTGACATTTTCAATTTTTTTTTTCTTTTTATTTTTTACAAGAGTGAGACATATTGGTTTTTAAATTATTCAAAGAGAGTGCACAGTCATTGTTTAGACGTCATGAATTTTTTGAAAAATTTAATCCAAGATTAGAATTATTGTATAAGGTTTCTTTTGAAGAGGAAAACGAAGTTGGAAAAATAAATAAAATAAAACATCAAAATTTTACTAAAAGACGGCTAGCCGGCAAATCTGACATTCAAAACGTCTGGGGTCTTGAAGACCTGATTTTTAAAAACCGTATGTTGAGGGTAATATAATATCTTTCATGGGGGGGGGGGGGGGGGTAAACATTTGGTGAAAGCCAGCTAGCTAAAAACTACCAATGATCTACGGACTGGGGTCCTGAATTTCCAAAAACCGTCTGTTGAGGGCAATACAATATGTATCTTCTCTTTGGGAAAAATATCGAAGACTGCCAGCAGGCTATAGCGGCTAGGCCCCAAAGGGGGGACAAATAATAAAAATTTAAAAAAAAAATGATTCCTCTGTGGTCTTACCCTTCCTTTCTTTTTTATTATTGCTTTATCTTAGACGGGTACTTAATAAATAACTAATACATCCAATTACACAATTTATTCTTCTGAATAAATAATAAAAAAAAAATATATACAATAAAAAAATTAAAAAAAAATCCTAAGCCTTGCCTTGCTTGGTGGATCCGAAGTGATGCCGATGGTGATGCCGAAGTCGATACTGAAGAGATGCCCAAAAAAATAGTCCAGAAAAAAAGATAAGTCAAAAGAGTCCAATCGAAGTCCGTATGTAGTTCCAAGGTCGTAGCCGTGAAGTCACAAGAAGGTGACGCAAAAGTCTCAAAGAGAAAAAGAAAAGCTCGATGGCAAAAGGACCGTTCACTCGGGCTGCCCAGATCAGAAGAGAGAAAAAAGAAGAGCACCTTTGCTTTCCCGTAGAGGGGGATATTCCATTTAAATTGGACTTTGTCCTTTTTTTTATATATCTTTTTTTTGTTTTATTATTTTAAATCGTTATAAAAATTCCCATGGAAGAATAAAAAAAAAAAGGAAAAAAAAAAAATTCTGTGGCATAGGTTTTCGTAGCGACCATGTTGCGAACGTGACGGACCGACGAGGTAAGGCGAAGAATATGCGATGCTGCTGATGCGAAGCGAAGCGATGTGAAGATTTGTCGATGAGACAAGGCGTTAGGCAGATTCTATACAATGCAAAGGGACGTTTAGGCAAAGGCTAGGCTGAATAGAAAATTTCCAGAAAGATAAAATAATTATTAACAAATTCACTTTATGAACAATTAGAAAATTAAATTAATACCTTTGTAATGGAGCCACGCATCTCTTAAAAAAATATCTCAAAAAATTGTTATAACTTGATCCTACATAATAGAAAAAAAAATTATACTGAATGAATGCCGAGAAAAAATAAGGAATGAGGATAAATAGGTTACAAGTAGGATTAGGAAGGTGAAGATTGCTTCTTGAGCTGCGTGAGATGTGCCTGAACAGTCACATCCGGATTGTCCACTGATCGCAGAAGATACGAGACACGATTGAATACCTTTATTACTTCAAAGGGACCAACAAACTTGTGGGCCAATGATGCTTGTATGTTTTTTGACTTACTAGATAAAATAAAATTCCTCTTAAAAACTATATCCCCGACCTTGGGGAGATTCGATGGATCATGGACTTTCTCATAAGTCCGTTTTCGTTCCTTGTAGGATTTCAACAAATTGGCATATGTATCCTGTAACAAATCTGACAGCTTGTCCTGAGAAAGGTGCTGAAGGCTATGTTCAATATTTAATTTCAGGATTAGTGGATGCTGCAAATCCCTTCCCAAAAAAGTCAAAGAAGGCGCGGATTTAGTAGTATCATTTTGTGCAGAATTGAGCGCAGATATGAATAAGAAAAGGTTTTCTTCCCATTTTTTTTGGTTATCATGATGATAGGCTCTTATGGCTTTTTTTAGTCCTGATATATATCTTTCCGCTAGGTTAGCCTGCGGGTAATGGGTGATGTTCGCAATATAGGTTATGCCGAGATCAAACAAAAAATTCCGAAATGACGCCGATCTGAAACATGACTGTCTGTCAGTTATTAAATGCGTCGGAAGGCCATGTTGCGCAAAGATATGCTGCTTCAGAATACGTATTACCGATTCTGCTGTGGAAACTCGACATGGTATTGCAAATATAAATTTGGTGAACCCATCAACCGCTATCAGTATAAATTTATTGCCCGAGGACGAAGTAGGTAATGGTCCAACGAAATCTAAATATAGCCTTTCCAAGGGTCTAGACGGAGGAGTACTATGCAGAATAGTGGGATAGGGGTTGTTATTAGGCTTAATGCGAGCACAGATATCGCATTTGGCTACCTTTGACTTAATGTCTTTGTTCATGCCAGGGTAGGTAAAAAGATGTCGAATACGGCTTAGAGTTTTAGAAATCCCAGGTGTGCACCATATGTGTTAGTATGGAAATACTGAAAAATGGCGGATTTTAGTACTTCTGGGACAAGAATTTTCTTTAAATTCGTATTGCCTGAGGGTATGAAGTAAATTAGGTTTCTAATGGCTTTAACATTTGATTCTCTATCTGCTAAGTGCTGACTAATGTACGGATCTGCAAGTTGATGGTCAAGAAAATTATCAAAAAGCGAAGGAAGTTCTTTGAGGGGGGATGTAAAGCAGGTTATACTTTCATCAGGATTTTCCATATCATATGCTGAGGATTCTGCGCTAGAAAAGCGCGACAAATAGTCGGCAACAGAATTATTTTTCCCCTTTACATGGAAAACCTCGAATTTGAAAGAGTCTAGCTCGGATATCCAACGAATGGCCGGGTTAGAGATAATACGTGATCGATCTCCTCTCAGAAAACTTGCAAGCCCCTGCAGTCTGTAAACAATTTAAATGGATTGTGTGAAAGAAACTGCTTAAAGTGCCTAATGCTTAAAATCACTGAATATAATTCTTTCTTGTAGGTGGTATAGTTAAGTTCCGATTTACTAAGTTTTTTAGAATAAAAGGCCAAGGGACGAGTGCCACCATGCTCATCCTCTTGAGCAAGGAGACTTCCTACGGCATAACTGGATGCGTCAGTGAATAATAAAAACGGTTTAGAAAAACTAGGTATGGCCAGAATCGGCGGAGAAGTCAATAGACTTTTTAAAGACTCAAAAGCTGTCTGGCAAGATTGATCCCACACGAGACCGGAAGAGTTAGATTTTAAATTATGTAAAGGCGCAGCCACCTCGGAAAAGTTCGGAATAAAGCGAGCAAAAAAGGAGCAGACGCCTAAAAAGGAAAGAGTCTGTTTCAAGGTCGTGGGGACTGTTAATTCTTTGATCGCCATTACACGGTCAGGATCGATTTGGACACTATTATGGGAAATTTGATGTCCTAAGTATCTTACAGTCGTTTGAAAAAATTTTGTCTTCTCCGGTTTTATGGTTAAACCATTTTTACGCAATATTTGCAGCGTTTGGTGTACGTGGTTAACGTGTTCTTCTTCCGTTCGCGAATAAACTATCAGATCGTCTAGATAATTCCAAAGAAACTGGTATTTTACCTTGTAAAAAATTCTCTAGATATTCCGTCAATGATTGACTTCCCAAGGAAATGCCCATGGGGACTCTTTTAAATTGAAAGTGCCCAAAAGGTGTTTTAAAGCCAGTAAATTGTCTCGAGTCTGGATGTAAGGGCAATTGATGAAAAGATAAGGAGAGATCAAAAATGGTAAAGAATTTGGCGTTGTGAAGATGATCGAAGACGTGCTGAATGTGTGGCAAAGGCCAAGCAGAAAAAAATAATGTTTTGGTTAATTTTTTGGTAATTAACCACTAAACGTTTCATATTCGAATTCTTTTTTGGGACGAGAAACGCTGGAGAAGCCCATGGTGAATTGCATGGTTCCACAACATCTTGCGCTATGAGATCCGCAACGATGTCCCTCATCATCTGTAAATCTACAGGATTTAGGGGGTACGCGGCTTGATTGATTGGTGGTATATCTTTCATGTAGAGCTTTAAATAATAATCTTTGGCTTTTCCTAGTTTGTCTGTCAGGACATCAGGAAAAAGATCCAAAAATCTCCGTTTTAAATTTTCCCGTTGGTGGTCAACGTCATTAGCCGTAAAAC